>PVKC010004751.1:0-34803 GCA_004027635.1 Crocidura indochinensis
TGGATATGTTCTCAGAAATAGCTCCTGGCTTAGGGACCATATGGAACGCCGGAGCATCGAATCGCGGCCTGTTCTAGGCTAGTGAGGGCAAGGCAGATACCTTACTTGCTTGCACCACCACACCAGTCCTATCAGTATTTTTTAACATAAGACATTCAATTCAAGTAATCAGTCCACTTACTTGTTATTAAGCTTATTTCTACCACTAAATAAATAAACTTCAGGTCACATTTAGCATTTCTAAAACTAAACTCATGTATTTTATTTTATGCAATTTATCTATTGCTTGGTTTAAGGATTACTACTTGGAAATAATTCTAAAGTTGGCCTCTGGCTATTGTACTAAGTGCTGCAATGAACACAGGTTTGTATATATATTTATATATGTATATATATATTTAAGGCAGAAATGAGACTTGATTCATAAAAAGTCTTTAATAAAAGAGAAAAAAGAGCATGTTCAAAATAACATGAAATTAGGAGACATAAAATCAAGAAATAACCCCAAATATTTCTAGAGAATTCTCTAGGCTTTAGGTAGAAGTTGTAATTACTTTCATTTAATTTACTTTATTCAAGGAGCACTTATAACGTAGTTGACATAGTTGCTCATAATTCATTTGTTTCCAGGAAAGTGGGAGAGAAAATATTAAAAAAGAAAAGAAGTAATTATAAGGAAGGGGAAAGATCATTACATCATTGTCAGAAGTTTTGGTAAACTCTTGCCTCTACTTGACCATTTTGAAACTTCATCTGTTTCTGAACATTAGATGACATCAGTTATACAGTGTGGATCTCAATTGCTATGTTCATAATAAGGATGATAGTTCCAGCTCACCTCATGAAGCTCACCACAAAGAGTGATGAGTTTAGTTAGAGAAATAACTACATTTTGAACTATCCTAATAATGAGAACGTATGAGGGACATAGAAAACCTGTCTAGAGTACAGGCGGGGTTGAGTGGGGAGGAGGGAGATTTGGGACATTGGTGATGGGAACGTTGCACTGATGATGAGTGGTGTTCTTTACATGACTGAAACCCAAAAGCAATCATGTATGCAATCACGTTGTGTAAATAAAATAAAAAATATAAATTTTTTTATTTGAAAAAAATATAGGCTTGTCATTTGAATGCAGACATGGGTTCCACAAATTCCAAGCACTATTGATGATATTGAGACTTTTGTGGGGCATGTTTTTAGATTCCAGGGCTTCTCAAAGTATGACAAATCAGGGGAGGGTATCTTACTCAATCTAAGAAACGTCGTGCTGATATCAACCCCAAATATTGCTATAGCTGGAGTTTGGGTCAGGTTGTTGTCTCTGCAAAGCTGTCAAAAAGTGGTGAAACAGGGCCATTGGTGAAGAAGTGATTGTGGGTGATGGGTGCAGAATGCATGGTTTCAGCAGGACAGAAACTCAGCCCTCCCTCTCCTACTGAGATTTCCAGTTTTCAGCTGTGTGACCAGTGTGCCCATAATTTTTCACTACTTTATGAAAAAAATCCATGAGTTCTGAGATCACCCCACAAACCACATCTCCAACATCAGACAGGTCTGGAGAAGCAGGGTAGTGGTGAATGTCAGTGGCTTCTCTGCTTCATGGTGTTTCTCCAAGCACCAAGCTATACTTGCCTTTTCTTTTGTAACCAGGAACAAAATCCACCAGGGCAGGGCAAAGTGATCTAGGGAGGCTTTTACATATCAAAGGAGATTTAACAGAAAGAGCAAGATGGGGGAATGCCTTTGTTTTGGGTTAATAGCCTGGTGAGGTCTTACATTAATTTATATTTCTTTTGAGAACAGAGTGAATATGTGGGGTGGCCTAATGCAAACATGGCCAATATGAATGCATTCGTGAGAGTGATATATTTTTGGATAAATGCTTTTTTGTGTATTGAAAGTAGATGTACTAAATTGGAAATTCTAGAATCTAGATCATATGGTCTTTTGGTTTTTTGGAGGTTTTTTTTTTTTGGAATTTTGGGTCACACCCAGTGATACTCAGGGGTCACTCCTGGCTAAGTGCTCAGAAATTGTTCCTGGCTTGGGGGACCATATGGGACACCAGGGATCAAAATGAGGTTTGTCTTGGGTCAGCCATGTGCAAGACAAATGCCCTACAGCTGTGCCATCACACCATCTGGTTGTAGGGCATATAGGAACTTTGGTCCTGGTTTTTGAGTAACCTCAACATTATTTTCTACAGAGATGGTATAAAATGATACAACATTGTTGATCTGATTTGGATTTCTCTATTAATAGATGACATGAAACACTGTTTCTATAATTATTTCCCATCCATGTCCTCTTAGTGAAAGTATATATTCATTTTTTTTCTAATTTTTCTAGAGTTATTAGGTTCTCTGTTGCTGAGCTTTATGATTGCTTTTTCCATCTAAAAGATAAGTTCTTTACCTGATATATTATGTACGAATGCCTTCTCTCATTCAGTAGACCAAGCTGCCTTTGTTATGCATAAAACCTTTTAAATTTAATGAAACGTTACTTGTTTATTTTGTCAATGTAATCAAATAATTGAGAATACCTTTGAGGTCTAGATACTAAACTGCTGTGCTTTTATTTTCCTCATTATATCCTAAATGGATTTTGATCTAATTTTATTTTGCTTGGGCATTTTTTGTTTGTTTATGGATCACAGGCAGCAATGCTCAGGGGCTACTCCTGGCTCTGCATTCAGGAATTACTCCTGGTGGTCTTTAGATTCATATGGGATCAAATCCCAGTTGGCCACATATAAGACAAGCACCCTAATGACTGTACTAACTAACTCTTCAAGCCCTCTGGACTAATTTTAGGATTTCTAATCCACATTAAGTCTTACTTCTGGTTCTGCTTAAGAACCAAGTCTCTCATTGGTGGAGGTCATATGGAATGCCAGAGATTTAAACCGGATCAATCATTTACAATCCTTTTGCCCAACCTACTACTGTACTATCTCCCCATGAATTAACATCCTGAGAAACCCATTTTAAATGAAAGTTATTCACCAAAATTTAGAACGTGCTGGTCTTTATCATTTAAAAAAAACAAAATAAGACAAATTTTGCTTTTCTCTATCTAAACAATCTCTATAATGCTTCCTATACATGGGATGCCTATTTAAGTGGAATGAGGACATAGTGATAAAAGATGAATTTGAGGGGCCGGGCGGTGGCGCTGAAGGTAAGGTGCCTGTCTGCCTTGCCTGCGCTTGCCTTGGACGGACCGTGGTTTGATCCCCCGGTTTCCCATTGGTCCCCCAAGCCAGGAGCGACCTCTGAGCGCATAGCCAGGAGTAACCCCTGAGCATCACCGGGTGTGACCCAAAAACCAAAAAAAAAAAAAAGTATTACATTTAAAAACATGGGTAGATAGGATAGTTTAGAAAACTTCTTGTATTGGAGCAATAGTACATAATGTACAGTATGTAGGCAGCTTGTCTTGTATGTGGTTGATTCAGGTTTGATCCCTGTCACCACATATGGCACACAAAACCCTTTTTCCAGTAAGCTCTGAGTGCAGAGCAAGTAGTAAACTCTGAGCACAGCTGACATGACTCAAAAACCTAAAAAAGAAAAGCTTCTTCTTCTTCTATTATGGATCCTAGGAATTACACATGATGCACATCAATTTACTTGGGAGGACTTAAGTCTTTTATGCATTTTTAACCTACCCTAACACATTTATTCTAATGGGTATTATTTTTAAGAAATGCTAAAAATATTATAATATCAGTGACTGGGATAAGCAGTATTCAGGCATCTCCTGTGAAGGACGTAGAAGTCTTTCTTTTGCCATTTTTCTCATCTAAACATACCGGAGTATGATCTAAGTTCATCAATTGTTAGACATAGATATATAGAAGGCCCAAATATGAGATTTAGAGTAAGAACTTTTTTTTTTTACCTCAATTGCATTACCTGCAGAAAATGTATATGAATGTAGGAACAGGTTTTTTTCTCCCACAGCAGAAAATAAGTTTTGACTAAAACTGGCCTCCTCTTTTAACTTCATAATGTTATATGTTTTAGGTAATGTTTCCTTTAGCCTTTGAACATTTCTACTCCTCAGTTCCTGACACTTTGACCTGAATCAAAGTAAAATTCCTTTGTATTCAATCTTGGTTTTAGGTCCTTAAATAATGACAACATATACATCACATGACAATAGAGAGAGAGAAAGAGAGAGAGGATTTAAAAAATGCCAATGCAGGAAATGTAAAACAAACTTAATATTTTTTGGTAGGGGACACCCCAGGTGCTACTCCCTAGTTTATTCCTAGCTCTGCATTCAAAAATCACTGCTGGCTGACTCATAGGACCAGAAGGGATGCTAGATATTGAACCTGACTCAGCTATGTCCAAGGCAAATGTCTTACCCACTATGCATCACTCCAACCACACAAACTTGAAATTTTATTTTTAGGCCAGAGAGATAGTATAGCAGATATAGTACTGATACTTGTCTTGCAGATGGCAGTGTAACCTGGGTTTGGCCCATCACCCTATATTGTTTTTTTGAGCTCAACCAGGAGTCAAGTGTGGCCCTAAAACAAAAAGGGACAGTAGAGTGGGTAAAGAACTGGCTTGATTGTGCCTAATCTAGATTCTCTCCCTGGCATCACATATGGTCTCTTGAGCTCTACCAAAAACGACTTCTTATTTCAGAGCCAGGAGTAAATTTTGAACACAGCCCTTTGTGGCTCAACTCTCCAATTAACTCCAAGATCTCCAATTAACTTCCCCCATTTATTTATTAAGTCTCAGAAAATACATTATTTTCAAGATTTTATGAAAACAATTTTCA
The DNA here is from genome assembly GCA_004027635.1 of Crocidura indochinensis. Taxonomy (NCBI): domain Eukaryota; kingdom Metazoa; phylum Chordata; class Mammalia; order Eulipotyphla; family Soricidae; genus Crocidura; species Crocidura indochinensis. Next base: position 4,810 of record PVKC010004751.1, read on the forward strand.
AACACCATTGATGATTCTAGTACAAACTTTCAAGTGAACGATGGGAATACATTTCAAAATGTATGTTAAAGTGTATGTATGGTTAAAGTGTATAGATATATGTATGTATGTATGTATATATCCTTCAATCAAACATTTCACATCTTTAAATTCTCACACGATTAAATAAGGAAAGATGTACAATATGTTTACTACAGAATTAGATTTAAAAGTTGGGGTCATTTAAGAATACAAAACTAATAAACTGATTAGGTAGTCAATATAGCCCTTAGAGGAAAACTTTGTCATATTTCTATGTACTGTGTATTGAATTGAAAAGCTAGTCAGTTTGCATCATTAAAAAAGTTTACAAAACAACGTGTAAGGCCCGGGATATAGCATGGAGGTAAGGCGTTTGCCTTTCATGCAAAAGGTCATCGGTTTGAATCCCGGGGCCCCATATGGTCCCCCGTGCCTGCCAGGAGCAATTTCTGAGCATGGAGCCAGGAGTAACCCCTGAGCACTGCCAGGTGTGACCCAGAAAACAAACAAACAAAAAATATATATATATATGTATATATATATATATATATAAAACAACGTGTAAAGGTTTTTATATGTCATCAATATCATTATCTCTTTTATTCTAGCTTCACAGCCATATAGTAAATTATTACTAACATTTTACATAGTTTTCTGATTAACACATAGGATTATAATGATTGCTATTTGGGTGAAAACACCACTGTAAAGCCAAGTCCTGTTATTTGCTCAATATATATATAAGGTCTTTCTTCTTTGGAGAGGGTACACCTGGCAGTGTTCAGGGGCTACTCCTGGATCTGCACTCAGAAATTGCTCCTAACAAGTTTAGGGGACTCTATGGGATGATAGACTCAAACTCAGGTCAACCTTGAGCAAGGCAAATGCCCTACTTGCTGTGCTATTGCTCCAGCCCCCAATATGAGTTCTTTCATAGTAGCACCACTTAATATTGTTTTTCTTTGTCTTGTCAACCATCTTCTTGTTTGGGCAACCATATTTCTACCAAGGAAATCCACTTTAGAGTACATATTTGAACAAATCTATTTTCCATATTTGGCTCTGGAAGGTGAAATGCATTGAAATAAAATTTGAAAATAAGAGCCTTACCCCATACCCACATCAGCTTCTTAGATTCAGTGATAGACAAACTGAGTGGAAGCCACAGCCCAAAACTTCAGTGCTCAATTGAACACTTTCATTGTTGTTGTTGTTGTTGTTGTTGTTGTTGTTGTTGTTGTTGTTGTTTGGATCACATCCTGTGGCACTCAGGACTTACTCTTGGCTCTGTGCGCAGGGATCATTTTCAGTGGTGCTCAGAGGACCATATAGTGTGCTGAGGATCAAACCCAGGCCGACTGCCTACAAGACAAGTGCCCTGTCTATTGTACTATCTCTCCAGCCCTTAACCAAACATTTTTATGGAGTAAAAGTAAGACTGCTTCTGGTTTTCCAGTAGATTTGAAATTTGACTTAATTGTTCGGAGTTGTCACTGGACCATGAGATGAAATCTGAACATAAAGCCAACATAGAGAGAAATAATGAACTATAGAAAGCCTTTAACTCGATGACTGAGGTAGCCAGGCACAAGTCACACCTAATATTAATAATGCCTCTTGGATTTTCATTAGCTAGCTTCACCACTCAACCAGAGATCTCTGCAGATACCAAATGACCTAACACATTAGGTATGACAGTATTTGGGACTATACTACCAGAACTTTTTGGGAAAAAGTGTGGACACTTCACCCTCCATTTTCTTGTATGTCCATTAGATCTGGCAATTGAAACCAAGTCCTACAAAAGCTGTGGAATCAGCCAGAAAGCCACAGAGGTTGGAATTTCTTGACTAAGTGACTGTTCTAAACTTTTCAATACTGTCATTCCAGAAGTAACACACCAATTAAGATGTCAACATGAGTTCAATTTCACCTAATTTTCAAGAACAAGACAAATGAACAGAATGAACAACTAGCAACAAGAACTTAGTAAATCTGACAATTACTTAATGACTTCCTTGCTAGATACAATAATTTCACAAATTTTCTTGTCTCTGTTGTTTTTCTCTTATTTTATTAAAATATTTTCATTACCAATTATCTATAAGCAAATATATTATGAGCAATGATGTAATATAGTCTTTAAATAAAGTAATTCCTACATTTAAAATTCAATATTTTTAACATTTGCTATTGTTATGATTTGCATCCTAAAATTCCATAGTGAAACTACTAGTAGAGAAACTAATCAAATTTGTAATGCCAATATTTTATTAATAAATTTAGGGAACATGGAAAGAAATTTTAATTCTTATATATATATTACTTTAAATGCATTAAAAATGTAAAGACATTAGACTAGAAAGATAGTACAATGAGTGTGGGTATTTGCCTTCATGTAGCCAAACCAGATTTGTTTCTTATCACCTCATATGGTCCCCTGAGCACTACCAGGAGTAATTCCTCAATGAAAAGAATGAATAAGCCCTGAGTATTACAGGAAAACAAAAAAAATAAATAAATAAAACTTTTTCATTTAATTTTTAGGGGGGGAGGATTTGGGGGTTACTCGCTGTGCGCTCAGTTCAGAAATCCCTCTTGACTTGGGGGACCATATGGGATGTGGGGGAATTGAATGATGGTCTGTTCTGGGTCAGCCACGTGAAAGGCAGATGCTCTATGGCTGTGCCACTGCTCCGGCCCATTTAATTTGATTTTTGGTTAAATTTTCAGTCACATTGTTAATGTTCAGGGGTTATTTCTGGCTCTGCACTCCGGAACCATTCTTAACAGTGCTTGGGGTGCCATATGGGATGTCGGGGATCAAACTGTGGTTGACACATTCAAGCAAATACCCTATCCACTGTTCTATCATTCAGGCCCCAGTAAAGATTATTTGTTTCCTATGTTTAGATGGTGTTATTGAATTCTTCCAGTGGAGACAAGATCAGTCATGCCTTTCTGATTATGCCAAAGAAATGCTTAATCTTCACAGTTGTCATAATAAGTTTTTCATAACCAGGTACAGAGCACATAATTCCCCCATCATTTTATTTTATTATCCATAGTAAAGAAGTTACCCAAGCAGGAGTAATATTTTTAGCTATAGGCTGAGACTACAGGGTTGTTTGTGTCTTTGTTTTTTCTCAATGACAGAATTCATCACCCAGTGCTCTAAGATATTTGTTTCTAGATTCTGAAGGGTGCATACTTACTGCCTTCATCAAAGTAATCACCACCATTATAATCAATATGCTATAACACTCATTCAAGATGCTGAAGGTTATTATCGCCCTTTTAGAACTTATGCTTTGTACTTGCAAAATGACAATCTACGCATGTACATGCATATGCATAGAGAAATGGCGATACTTGTTTCAGAAAGCTAGCTACATTAATTATGTTGGGCTAATATATGTAGATTAATATATTAAAATACATTAATAAAGAAATATTTAACTGTGTTTAATCTTTGTGGTTATGAGTTTTCAAGTGGTATTCAGAATTTTAAAAAGGAGACAATAAAATAGGGAATAAAGTGATAATTTGTTGTCCTTTAAAGAGAAATAATTTTAAAATAGTTCTAAAAATGTCATTCCCTACATTTGAATAAAGGTATATATATAAAGCAAATAAGAATATAATTTTTATAGTGTAGATATTAGGGGGTGGGTGTCAGGGGAGAAAGTTTGTCCACCAAATATTTAGGTATTTCCCAAAGCTATAACTTGTTTAAATTATTTGAAACTGTTTAAAAATCTGGTATATGGTCATCTAGAAGTCTAAACTGAAGAGTTCATAGCATGGATACTACTGTATCTTCTATACATCATTTAATTTTTAACTTTTAGAAAAATTTAACTAGTAATATATAAATATAACACATGATGAATATACATAACATGATTTTTCTAGATTATACAGGGTAGTATTACTTGATTAGGAAGAATGCTTTTTTATATTTGAAAGTCTTAAGTTATTTATTATTATTATTATTATTATTATTATTATTATTATTATTATTATTATTATTATTTTGGTTTTGGGACCACAGCCTGTGACGCTCAGGGGTTATTCCTGACTATCTGCTCAGAAATTGTTCCTGGCTTGGGGGACCATCTGGGACCCTGGGGGATCGAACCACGGTCCATCCTAGGTCAGCTGCATGCAAGGTAAACACAGAAAAAACTGCTGTGCCACTCACTGCTCCAGCCCCCAAATTCTTAAGTTATTTTATCTTAACTTGACATTGATTTACAATGTCACATACTTTTTAGGAGTTTAATATCATTTCTATATATATGCAGATGTTAGCATATCCACCACCAAGTTTTAGTACCAACACATCAAAAAAGGCTTCTCTTTCATTCTTCTTTCTTCCTTCCTTCTCTTTCTCTCTGATAACTCCTACAGTTTTCACCAAGTCTGGGAATCATTTTGTTTGCTTCCTGCCAATTTATTTTCTTTAGTGGTTTATATGCTTGGAACTATCTAATATTGTATATTACTTCCTAACTCATTTTACTTAGCATGCTTGCTTCAGGTCCATCTATTTTGTTTCCAAGGCATGGCTTTTATCCATTTTAATGGCAGTGTAGTATTTCATTGTGCCATACAACACTTTCCTTATCCATCTGTCTCTTGTTCAAAAGTAGTGAAAACTAGATCAAAGGTATTTGGAAATATTCAGTTTGTGGGGCCCGGGAGATAGCATGGAGGTAAGGCGTTTGCCTTTCATGCAAAAGGTCATCGGTTGGAATCCCGGTGCCCCATATGCTCCCCTGTGCCTGCCAGGAGCAATTTCTGAGCATGGAACCAGGAGTAACCACTGAGCACTGCCGGGTATGACCCAAAAACCCAAAAAAAATTCAGTTTGTGTTTTATTATTTTCTGTCCTATGATAGTTTCATAATAAATATTTTAAAATAAAAGCCAAATTCAGGGTTAAAAACAAAAGTAGTGAAAAGTTCTTTGAAATGACTGTTCATATTGTTTACTCATTAAAATAGCTGAGACTTCTTCATTTTAAAAATATTTAAATATTTTGGGGCTAGAGCAATAGCACAACTATAAGGCATTTGCCTGCATGCAGCTTACTCAGGACAGACGTGGGTTCCATCCTTAGCATCCTATATGGTCCCCGAAGCCAGGAGCGATTTCTGAGCGCATAGCCAGGAGTAACCCCTGAACATCACTGAGGGTGACCCAAAAACAAAAACAAAATCTTTGCTTATTTTAGAGACAGTATACCTGCAATTCTAAAATTAATTCTTAAAAGGTAAACCATAAAATTTATGGTAGACTTATGTGCGTATTATATTTATCAGGCAAATCCTGGCATTTTATAATTTAATTATGGTGAGATAGTGCTTGATATCCCTTCCTTATAGGTGAGAAACAAAGTCTATACAATAGAAAGTATTCTGGAATCCCTAAAGAGTTAGAGAAACAGAAATCTGAATATGCAAAGCTTACTTTATAGTCTTTGTAGTTCTAACTTTGAGACTTAAACTTACAAATCCTCTGCTCATTTACAAGTTGCACTTGTAGATTTTTGTTTTCAATATTGCTCATACACTATATTCTTATCTCTGTTACCATATTCTTTTTGTTAACTTTCTTTGAAGAACTCTAAATAGTGTTGAGTTCAATTTCTTTGTAATGTCTCATCAGACTTCTTTAATCAGTGACAACTTTAATACATTAAGTTTACCTCTTGACAGTTATGACACAGAATGTCTCAGAAAGAATAAGAGCAAAAACTAAATGAGTTACAAATACCATTCCGGTAATTATCTTATTAAATCTTCCTAACAATTAAATAACTTGGTACTATTTTTGACCCACCTTTAAGATGAGGAAACATTCTAAATAAATCGCTTGTAAATAGTGAAGTAAATAGTGAAGGCCAAGGCAATAGTAAAGACCAAGTTTATTACAATGCAAAACTGATGGATAAAGACATAAATTATTTTTACATATCTTGTCTCATTCTAGATTCTACCTCTTTACATTAATGATTATCTTTGTGACATAAACATTTAGGAGGCATTGTAGACTTCTCTTTATTTCTTTACTGAAAAGAAATAAAATGTATTCCCAATATTCTGTGATTGTTTAGTTCTTAAGATTATTTGCACCTGGAGAAACAACTACAAAAATTAATGCTTAGTTTAGAAAATAGAGATATTTGAAAAATGCCCAGTTCTTGAAGGATTTTCAAGTTACCACTGTAAAGTAATTGGTCACAGTGGTTGGTTTTTTCCCCCACCCAGTGGTGTTCAGGTTTTGCTATTGGCTTTTCAAGTAGGAATTAAACTTGAGGTTCTTGGGGGAATATATGTGATATGTGTAGAATTGAAACTGGATCAGCTGTGTGCCCTCACTACCCACTGTACTCTCTATCCAGCCCCAAATTATTGGCATTAGACATTATTTGGTAAAGTTATTAAGTCGATGGTCCAATTTAATTTGTGAGCTATTGGGATTTAAAATATAATCAAGGGTCAGTGTGTCTTTAGATTTGTTTTATTGTGGATAGCTTAGGTTCAACACCCAGCACCATATATGGTCCCTTGAGAAGTGATCCCTGAATACTGAATACAAAGCCAGAAATAAGCTCACATCAGGTGTGGACAGATGTGATCCCCAAATAAAACTATATACATAATATATATTCCAAAGACCCCTTGCTTTAAAAATCCCATTGAAAAATGGTAAACATATGAACAAAAAGAGAAAATTGACACAGGTGAGTTGTTAGCTGACAAAAATAGGCATCAAATTCTGGTTTTGTTTGTTTGTTTGTTTGTTTGGTTGGTTGGTTTTGGGCCACACCTAATGATACTTGTGATTAGGATTTCTGGCTATGCGCTCAGAAATCGCTGCTGGCTTTCAGGACCATATGGGACACTGAGGGATCAAATCAAGGTCCATCCTAGGTCAGCCATATGCAAGGCAAATGCCCCACCTCAGTGCCACTGCTTGGCCCCTAGGTATCAAATTTGAGCAATACTTTATTAAGTGTCTCATAGTGGAAAGACAGAAATACAATCCCCCTCCCAATTTATTTTTCAGTGGCTAATAATGTGAATTTGATATAAAATTAGTCTAAAACAATAAGTATTAGGTGCTTATTTTTTTCATTATACCCTCAATATTATTTCTCCACATTGCCTTACAGACACATTACACACAAACACTAATAAAGAGTTGTTGGGATAAAGGCAATTCATGTTTGCAAGTTTAGATGAACTTTTCTGCCTGCAATAACTAGAAGCAATCGTACTGAAGCAAAAAATCTTGCATTTATATATATATATATATATATATTGTTTTTAAGACAGGGGCAATTAAAAGTTTTAGAACTTTACATATGCTGTGTAAAAAATTTAAACCACCACCTTCCACAGGAGAACACTGGAAGAGTCCCAAGATTTTCTTTCAAGAAACATCATATTAATATTCTTGTGTATTTGAAATTTAACATTTCATATTCTTTCCTCTCCACCTTTTATTGTTCCTATTTACAGTGCACCTGAAACACATTGTGTAATTGGCAGAAAGCCCAGATTTTCCATGTAGGAACAGTTTGATGATTTCACTTTTTCTTCTTCCTTTTTTTTTCCAAACAGCAGGTGCTCTCTACATTGTAAACAATGCCAGTCGCCATAATATTATTAGCTTTTGAGTTTTTATTACATTCTTACCTCCTTACATATTTTAAACTTCAGTGCAAGGAATTTCTGGCACCAGCTCAGCAAGCTTCTTATTTCACAAGAAAGATAGATTCCAGTGAATAGAGTGCTTCATTGTCATTTATAATTAGAAAGTGTAAGATTTACCTAATCATAAAATCACCCAATATTTTCAGGTTTGTTTCTAATTTTCTAGGCAATACATCCACATCTGTTTCTTGCAGCATGCTAATTCCCTTTCAGTGGCAAGACTTACACAAATGTTTAACCCTTTCCTTATTCAATAAATAAATGTAAGCATTCTTTTGGCTCCTATTTACTTTGAAGCTGCAGTTAAAAGTGAGCATTTTTATAAATACTCCTATAATTTTCAGAGCTCATCAAAATCAGTGCATTCAATTGAACTATTTTTTTTGCAATCCATATGTATCGCACATGATCAATTTAGCTTCAGCAGTCACCATGGAAGAAGGAGATGGGCTGAAATGATACAATTGACCATGCTTGTGGTCAAATGTGACCCATTATATTTTCAACAATGGTGACCAAACACCTGTCATAGAAATTGTTTTCACATAGCAAGTGCTCAATAAATATTTCTGTCAAAGAAATACATCAAAACAAGTCACCTTATGCTGAAAGGAGATAAAGTGATATACATGGTAGCCTTTTAGCAATGCTATTTTAATCCACAAGATCTAAAAGAAAAAAAAGGAAGAGAGATACAGAGATGTTTGACACAGCAGCAGGCAGGGGAGAGGGCAGAAAGGAGAGAGCTGGAGGGAAATTGGGGACAAGGGAAGCAGAAAATGTGCACTGATGAAGGTTGTTGTACATTGTATAATGGAAATTCAATCATCAACAACTTTGTAACTGTATTTCACAATAATTCAATCAAATAATTTATTAATAAAAGACATTGATAAAAATATAAAAATAAAGACATCACCTTAATCATCAGAATTAAAATGATTATCATGTCTAATAAATATTTTTAAAAGGTTAGTCCTTAAAATTATAAGCAACAGCAATTCAACAAGAATTATTTAGGAACTGGATACATTATATGGATCATATATGTAAATAAATGAGAAGTCAGGCATTATTTCTCGAACCAGGTCTGGATATTCATTTTCATGTCTGAAAGGAATTTTATGATATTTCTTAGCATAAATAATATTTAGAATATTTTTTCACAGGTTGTAAGAAACTTTTCATTAGCTAACCAAAAGGGAAAAAAAAGAAAAAAACAAACTATTTCGTTTCTACAGCTATGATCTTTCCCAATGAACTGCTTTTAGAGCTGCATTTTTCCAGATCACTTCAATAAGTGAAAGCCCAACAGAGAACAGATGCAATATAAGAACAATAAGGGGGAGACAAAAAATTAAAAATCCTTTGTTCAACCTGCAGTACACCGGTAAATCTATTAGCATATTTTCCTTTATTCTCTCTCTCTCTTTTCCTCTTCTCTCTCTCTCTTTCTCTCCCCTCCCCTCTCTTGGCATCCCAAACCAGATCTCAAGTTCTCTGAAGCAATCCTTAATCAAGGTCCCCAAAGGCCTACGACTGCATGCAGCAATTTCTCCCCTGCTCTCTGCACAGATGTTTCGAGCACATTCCATTACATCTACATGCCATTATAGCTAATGGCTTATTCTGATGAAGAAAGCCTGCATTCTGCACAGTGCAGCAAAGGGGAAAATTTCCTCCTGTACAGTTCGATCCCTTGCAACAATGCAATGTGGGGGCAGGTGGTACAACAGAACTCTCTAATGTTAATTACATACTGTATTACCCCCAAATTTGGCTGGTCATTAATTATGCTAATTTACCTTCCTGAAAATTAGCACCATCAATGTGAACATGGGAGCAGATTAGAGCAAAATGTAGTCCATCATACTCTCTTGCAAACCTGAACCCTGCGAGTTATCCAAAGAAAAAAATTATTGCTGTTCAACACAACTTCTCAGAAAGATATCTTTTATGACACCCTGCTATGTCTTCCAGTAAATGTATCTGATTGGAGGGAAAATAGGATGAAATTCGTTTTATGATTTAAAAATGGCAATGAAAGAGATGTGTCTAAAATGCTAATGTAGATAAGGCTAGTGTCCTTTTTCAACAAAATAAAAGCAGGGCAATTATTTAGAAGTACAATGAGTGGAGTAAAGGCCGAAAATAAAATTTTGCTGGCTGGTTCTGACATTTCATGCCACGGAGTGTAATGATTTTCTTCTATGCATTTTTCATAGAGCCTTGATAAAGAGAGATGAACATTGTCTTTAACAGCTCCTATAGTTATAGATTGTATTTTTTATTTATTACTCCATCAAATATTAACACGTCTCCTCTTCCAACTAAAGCTGAAATTATTGATCACAGGTTTAATAAAGTGCGCGAATCAGGTTAGGCTCGTTTTCACTTTGAATGAAATCAGGACAATTTTATTTGGGCCTGTTGAAATGGATGGGATTGCAGAAGTAAATAGAATTCTTCTCTATGGCATGAACAGTCAGTCTCCCTTTCCTCTTCAAGGCTGCTGCTTCCTTCTATCCATCTCCAAGAAGCCATCATCATATTAACATAGATGACAATCTGGCAAGGAGGTGCTGATCAAAGATAAATTTCACACTCACACTTCGCATTTTCTAATTACACCATCTGTGGCAGACTCTTTCGTGGCAGTTCTGCCCAATCTGTCAAATCTTTGTGTCTATGGGAATGCAGAGGAGCTGAGAAAATTTCCTTCTCTCTCCCCCCAATCCTTCAAGCCAATCCATCACCCCCCAATCGGAGCTGGGCAGATATATTAGTCTAATTGGGGACCGGGATGAAGGTTCCAGGTTGCAGTGGCGATGAGGTGTTTGGGGGAATGCGAGACATGAGATTGCAATTTGAATCATATTACAGGGCCTGCCCTAGCTTGTCTCATAGCAGGCTAGGAACAAGGCGTGAATACAATATCAGAATGGCAAGAGTGAAGGCAAGAGAATTGTTGTTTTATTTTTTTTAAATCATGAATGAGAAAGTGTCTCCTTGCATTTCTCTCTGTTTCTTTCAGACACATTAAGGATAAATGATTGTGAACAGGCCCTGATGGGAAGCACTCACCCTTTTATTATAATGTTATAAAACATAAGTATAAGGAGTTAAACACAATGATCCAGTCAATTTGGCCAGATCTAATCTAATAAAGGCCAAGCACATAAAACCAACAGTTCTTCCTAAATAACGCAAATGAGTTCTTCTGGAGTATACGTGGTATTCACAATTGAACACAACACACGAATAACCAGAGGCACTCAAGGGTGCTAGCTATTTCAATAAAGAGTTCTCCAAGAAAAATTCAACTTTAAGGTATATTTGGATCCTCTCTGTTTTCTAAATCCAGGGTGACAAAGTCCATGAAACACCGAAGAAAAATGAAATGATCGCCCTTTTAAACGAGGGCCATGGCATACTAACTATTTCGAGTTATTGATTTCTCTCTGCCACATGTCACTGCCTCTCAGTCATGTACCAGCTGATGCCAAGGTAAGTGAATATTGCAATAACTCACTTTTAACTCTGTGAGAGTCACCTTTGTGTATATTTGCTCAAAGGATGTAACCAAGGATGAGCTACATTTTTTTCCTTATAGAATATAAACAACTCTGAAGCTATTACTTCTCTTGCCCTTGAGAAATTTGGTATTACTTTCTATTCTAAATGTGAAGTCTTATAATGACATGAAAGCTGGAAAATCAGGAGAATAGAAATTTTATCTTTAGATCTATTTTTCTAATTACTCTTCTGGTATTAGTGGTAGATATGCTGAAAATCATAAAAGTCACAAAAATACAAGGCAGTGTTGCAGAGATGATCCAATGGCTGGAATGCTTGCCTTGCTATCAGCCCATTCAGTTGACCCTCACACAACAGATATTCCTCTGAGCACTGTAAAGAGTTTTTCCTGAGTGCAGAGCCAGGAATAAGACCTGATTACAACCAGGTGTGACCCTAAGCCCCTCGCAAATATCTATAAAAATATTATTTTTAGGGATCGGGCGGTGGTGCTGGAGGTAAGGTGCCTACGCTAACCTAGGACGGACCGCGGTTCGATTCCCCGGTTCCCCATATGGTCCCCCGTGCCTGCCAGGGCGACTTCTGAGCGAATAGTCAGGAGTAACCCCTGAGCATCACCACTGGGTGTGGCCCCAAAACCAAAAAATATATATATATTATTTTTACATTGATATATTGTGCTCAGTCTCAAATTACATTGCATGTTAAGAAGCTATTTCGTTATATTTGGCACAATCTCTTAATCTCTTTCTAAATATACTGTTGCAATTTTGAAGGCCAGAAGTATGTTGGAAACTCTTATTGTCCTATAAGAAATCACCTTTGTAGAAGCCAGAGCATCACGCAGCGGTAGGGCATTTGCCGTTCACGCAGCTGATTTCAGTTAGATCCTCAACATCCCACATGGTCCCCCAAGCCAGGAGTGATTTCTGAGTGCAGAGCCAGGAATAATCCATGAGCTTCACCGGATGTGGCCCAAAACCCAACCCTCCCCAAAAAATGAAATCTATTGACAAGAACTCGTTCTCATTATTTTTTCATAGTGCACAAGATCACTATTATTTATTAAATAGTATAGATACATGTAATATGGAGCATTGCATAATGCTACTCATATCATTGAATAACACAGAAAGATGGAGCTGATATCACTGCATTTACAACAAAAGCAAATTTCTCAACAGTCTGTCCCTAACCATTTATCTTCTGAAAAACAATGATTTTTGCCATCAAATATTTACACAACATTTTTCCTGAAATGAAAGAACTTTTCTTTCCAAGAAATTGACCATTAAATTTCAAAAATGAACTATTCCCCAATGACTCCCTTGCAAAGGCCTAAATTGGTGATATTTAAGCCTGGGCTTTTAGATACCACCTTCCTCATCTTGGGAATAAGCATATATGAACAGTGATCGGGTTGTTGATGAATTTCTCACTTACTAAAATGTAATACTATTTGCTTTAAAAATGTCTATTTCCATTTACCTGTTTTCCTTCCTTTCCATCTGCTCTGTCATCATCTGACGAGAAACCTTACGGAAAATTTAAGAAAGCATGACAGATAACTAAAGCTATAAAGCATACAGTCTAGATATCCTAAGATATTGCTCATAAATGTCTTCTTTTGATTATTGAAGAACAGAAAGATGAGGGAAATAAAGACAGTTTTTCTCCCTATTTTATTTTTTTTTATTTTGGGGCACACCCTGTGACGCTCAGGGGTTACTCCTGGCTATGTGCCCAGGATTCACTCCTGGCTTGGGGGGACCATATGGGACGTGGAGGATTGAACCCAGGTCTGTCCTCAGTCAGCAACATGCAAAGCAAAAGCCCTACCTTTGCGCTATTGCTCTGGTCCCATTCCTCCATTTTTTAAAAGGAATTAATGTTCATGATGTATAAGACCGTGTTCTTAGTTCCAGTGTTCTGATTGTCCTGAACATGGGTATCTATGAGCTATTCACTGAAAGATGTTTTCATTAAATCATTTAATAACTTAATGGCTCATTGTAATCGTGAAAGGACATTGGTTGTTATCCTCCCTCATGCCATATGTCAATCTCACCTGGATGGTTTAATAATTAATACAACAGTTAGTTATTTCTGAGGTGGGTGATATTTTGCTTTTAATATCCTATATTTAAAACATTTGAGTCTTCTCCAACAAAAACACAAACATGTTTTTGTGAAGTACTAGTCTAATAATAAAATGTACATAAGTCATTAATTTTAGAGAAATAAATGAACATTTTTAGCCTTTTTATTTGCATAATGGTACATTTCTGGAGTTATTAGCTATTCTCCATAATGATTAACATTGATCACAAAATGTATGAAGTCTTTTACAATGACATTTAAAGCTTTATTGTTATGGGTGTCGGTTTCTTCATTAAGCTTATAAGAATAGTTTCCAATATATAATATTAGGGGGATATTAATAGTTTTAAGATACTTAGAACATAGTTTCTGGGTTGGGAACACTCATATCTTAAAGCTCATTAGAGAATTCACAATAGTATTTTATCACAACCATACTGAAAAGAGGTAATTATTTGCATCTCTTCTAAATTTACAGTATAAATAAATAAGAATACAGTGAATAGTTTTGAGGAAGAAAAAGGGTGTAAATACCTGAAGAACTTAATAGAAATTGTTTTTTCATAGTCATTTCCACAACTTGGTTTATGCCCAGCATCTTCTACTTGTAAATATTTTAAGAATAAAGATTATTTGGATGCTCTCTGGCTCACTAAAACTCAACAAGTTGAAACATAATATTTATAAAAAAAATTGAAAAGGAGAAAAGTCATAGTTGGGCCAGTCTTCCCAGAGCTGTCTCCTAGATAAGGCATTAAGAATGGGAAAGCAGCATCACCTCCTTCATTCTGGAAAGGAAAAGGAACAAAGTCACACTGCCAATTCTACTTCGTCTTGATCACTGTCCAGTCCCTCTGCAGCAAGTTATGTTTCACACCCTATTTAGAGCGAGCTTGGAAAGGGGCACCTCAAGATTTGGAAACAGGCTCAAAGCTTATCTTGACTCTCCAGACATCAGCAGTGTGAAAACGGGACTTTTTTTAAAATAACCCTTCCTGTTCTTCCTGCTTCTGGTCAGGCCAAAAATTCCGCAGGGACTGTTGCTCTCATGGAAAATTGGCACTTCCTCTGAAGACACAGCCAACATCCAGACGTGCAGAGGAACGTGGAAAATGAAACTGCAAAGTCTCAATTCAGGATTGCACACATGGTAGGGAAATAAATCTTAACAGGGCCAGAGTGCCTGAATGCTGGAATCTGTGCATACAGTTTTCCTAATGACCTAGTTGAAGTCTAGCCAAGCCCTCAATATTTATTCTCAATACACGTATCAAAGTCAGAATATCTGAGATAGCAGCTTAAGTGCACAACTGGTGACTTCTCATCCAGTTCAATGTATGGGATGGGGAGGAGAGTCAAAGAACTCTGAACTTAGTATTTATAGAAATAATTAGGTTGGAAAATACCCTCACACTTTTGAAATGATTTTCTTAGACAGCTGCTCATTAGTAAATGATTCGATCATCTAAGCATATTCTTATTTTATTTTTATATTTTGGCCACACCCAGAGACATTCAGGGATTACTCCTGGCTCTGTACTCAGAAACCACTCCTGGCAGGCTTAGGGGATGATATGGAATGCCCGAGATTGAACCTGCGTCTGTCCTGGGTCAGTTTCATGCAAGGCAAATGTCCTACCACTATGCTACCTCTTTGGCCCCTAAGCATATTCTTTAAGTAAATAAAACAGATAGTTCACATCCTAAACTATATAAAAGATGATAAAGGACAGTTAAATGAATCTCCTCTCTTATTTTTTGAGCTACTTAATATATTTCCAATAAGTATTTTTCCTAAAATATCTTGTTGCTTTATGGCTGTTGAAATAATTGGGTTTTGAAAGTATTGGCTGAGGATATCATAAGGAAGAGCCTAAGAAATACTACAGAGGTTAAGGCTCTTGCAGGTGGATCCCCAGCACTGCGTATGTTTTCACCTCACATACTAGCAGGACCTATCACTGAGAATTTAGCTAGGGGAAACTCTGAACAGAATGGAAATAATGTCCCAAGATATTTTCTTTACTTTAGGAAATTCTGATTATAAACAAAAATTGATGTCTCTTACTTGACAATACTTCATAGAACCCAAAATTAGATTTGAACTATTGTGAAAATTTCAAATCCCAATTCATGTGAAATATGTGTAGTTTTCATCTAGACTTTGTCTTTTTTTGTTTTTATTTTGTTTTGTTTTAATTTGGACTATTCTCAATAGTGCTCTGGGCTGATTCCTTATTCTGTGCTCAGGCATCACTTCATGTTTAGTGCTCTAGTCATTTCCAAGCAATATCTGGAAACAAGCAGGGCATACAGTTTGGAGAAAATTGGGAAGGGAACATTTTTGAATAAAAAAATTCTCTGATTACGGGGCCAGAGCAGTGGCACAAGTGGTAGGAAGTTTGCCTTGCACATGCTAACCATAGTTCGATCCCCCGGTGTCCCATATGGTCCCCCAAGCCAGGAGCTATTTCTGAGTGCATTGTCAGGAGTAACCCCTGAGTGTCTCCGGGATGGTCAAAAACAAAAACACGCCCCCCCAAAAAAGAAATCCTATTCTTTGATTATTGGAGTTTCTATGAATGCACACAGGATATTTGTAAAAGCTTTTTACAGGTAGCTCTTTTTCTCTTGTAATACTCAAAACTGAGAATATTCGTGTTAACCTCACTTCAGGCCCAAACATACAGGGTAGACTGTGGAACATGTAAAGTCTTCACCCTCCTAGATTATCCCAGAGTCAGAAAGTCTAAGACCAGCAAGCAGGACACTGTGCATGAAGGCAGCAGTCCTGAGAACTGCATTTGGGAATCAGAGCCCAAGATAACTTCTCCAAATTCTCCAGAAATTTAGAATTTAAGAGGTCAATTTTGAATCATGCTTTCATTATTAACTGGTAACAGAACAATAGCAAAAGGTATGGTTTTGATTTAGCTGGCCAGCCTTAGAGAAGTCTCTCTCTCTCTCTCTCTCTCTCTCTCTCTCTCTCTCTCTCCTCTCCCTTCTCTTTCCTCTTTCCCTCCATCTCTTTATCTCTGTCTCTCTTTCTCTGTGAACTGCAATTCTCTACCAATAAAATGGACACAAGCTTGCCCACATGATAGGCTTGAATGAAATGTAAGTCGGAGAATAGAATACACACATTCACATCTACATATGTGGAAGCATATGTGTGTACTTAATTATTTTCTGGCCATGCCAAGTGATCAATACATGCTCGTTTAAATCTCCTTCTCTTCTGTCAGTCACAGGCTAGAGTATTTGATTAGGGTCAGAATTAAAATATGCAAACAGAATTATTCCTTGTGTAGCTCTCACAAATCAAACAGTTGAATAGAAAATCCATTCGTTATGATTTATGAGTGTGAAAAACTCACATTTTCAAAAATTGTCTCTTTCTTTAGTCCCCATTTGGTTACAAGGGAGGGAGCAGATAATAGAAATTCTTGATTACTTACTGCTTAACTTGGGATAATGAATGCCAAAGTAAGTGGGTAAAATTACAACTGCTATGGTTACATGTTTATTCTAATAATTTAAAATTTATAGGGCCCGGGAGATAGCATGGAGGTAAGGCGTTTGCCTTTCATGCAAAAAGATCATCGGTTCGAATCCCGGTGCCCCATATGGTCTCCTGTGCCTGCCAGGAGCTATTTCTGAGCATGGAGCCAGGAGTAACCCCTGAGCACTGCTGGGTGTGACCCCCCCAAAAATAAATAAAATAAAATAAAATTTAGCCCATGTTAGAGATGTTTTTTTATTTATTTATTTTTCATTGTTTTTTGGGGGGAGTGGAGGAGGCATGTCCAACAGTGTTGATGATTTTCTTTTGGCTTTGTATCTAGGGACTGGGGTACTGCCTTTATCCCTGTATTATTTCTTTGACTTCTAGAGTTGTTTTCCTTTAATCTGTCTCCATTCACCCATTTTCACAATGGTATCTAGTTTTAATAGAAGATTTTGCTTCTTATTGGGACTGGAGATATGTCCTTTTACTCTTGCATCTTTCTACCATTACTGATATTCCCAGGCACCCAAAATGCCTTTGACATATTGTTGGAAATCCCACAAGAAATGCTCTTCACAGAAAGTTAGTACTTAAGTTCACCATATTAAAAAGCATATTCCAATTTTTGCATGCATATTAACCAGAGGTTAATATGGGGTAAGTGTAAATTCAATATGAGAGTATTAGCAGCAATAACACCAGAGTTTTTAAAGTTTCCCCATAAATTTTCTGTAGAAAGAAATTCTCCTGAGAATACTAATTAGTATTAATTTTCTTCAAAAACTGTTATAATGGGTAATATGCTTAGAATAATATAGAGTTTGCCAAGATTGAATACTTCTTGGAATATTAGATGATTCAACTATTGAGTTAGAACCTAGAACTGTCAAGAGATATGATGGTATAGAGTGATGTCAATAGTGAAAAGTCTTTTTTTAATTATCAAAAATAAATTTTAGAAATTGTGGTCTATGTAGTTACTCAGAATGCAGTGATTTCTGACATTTAATAGTCGAACATCAATCCCACCACCAGTGAGCCATTCTATTCATCATTGTTCTCATTTTTCCCAACCTTCCCCAAGCCATCCCATTGGCAGAAATGAATAATTTACTTAATATGCTTAATACAACTAAATAATATTGGGATTATTGAAAATAAACTTCACTAAAAATTGAGAAAATTGTTATATCTTACAATGGGTCATTATGCCATTGTCTGAAGGATTATTAATAAGATGTTTATTGCTTTTTACATGAATATTTGGCAGTTATTCTTAAAATTCTGAGGGATGAAGGCATAATATAATGAATAGGACACTTGCCTTGCATGTAGTCAATCAGATTTGGTTCCTGGCACCTCATATGGTCTTCCAAGTCTTGTCAGGAATGATTTCTGAGTGCAGTATCAGGAATAAGTCCAGAGTACTGCAAGATATGTCCCCAAAAAAAGTCCTCAAACTAAAACTATGACAGACTATTTTTGCCAATCCAACAACTTCTTTTAATTTTAATTATTATTTTACTTAAATACCTTGTTTATGATTTTTTTCATGCAATGTACACCATCCTTCATCATTGCATTTTTTTCTGCCTTCAATGTCTCCAGTTTCCCTCCCACCCTCTCTCCTGCCTGCTTCTAGGCAGACATATTACTTATCTCTCTCTATTACATTTATTTACTCCTTTTTTGACACTGTGGTTTCTACTACTGTTAATTAAGGGGTATGTATCATGCATATCAATTTATCCCCTTTTAGCATCCCATTTTTGTCCAGACTGATGAGTTTCAACTTTACTTGTCATAATGTTTCCTTCTCTACCCTAACTGTATGGAGCCACTATTTGTGGCAAGCTTTCTACAATGGACTGGTCCTCCTGACCCTAATCTCTATTGTCCCTGGATATTATTATTATTATATAATATTTTATCTTTATTATATTCCACAAATGAGAGGGGTTATTTTATGTCTATCCTTATTTCTCTGACCCATTTCCCTCAGCATAGTAATCTCCACATTCATCTATGTTAAGATGTTTTCTTGCTTTCTGGTCATTTTATTGTTGGTTTTCGTTTGTTGAACTTACGTGACTTCTGTGATAATTTCACATCTCATTTGGCATATTCCTAATGGGAATTTATTATTCAAATAATGCAGGTATCACAAGTCTCATTATCAGCCACATGGTTCAGACTTCCAGGATCTGTGAATTTGTGAGTTGATTGAAGACAATGGTCATTCATCGTCATGCTGCTGAGACTTCTGGAAGTATAGAGGCATGGGAGTAGTAGTCCTCTCTAGCTCTGTTTGTAGAGGCCTTTGGCTTGGTCCTCATATTGCCTTCTAATTAGATGTTTCTTGATTCAAGATGTTTCTTGGTTCCTTTGGTTTTCCTATTAAAAAGATGTTTCCTCATTGTCTCCTTATCTGGCTTTTTGCCCTCCCCTTGGGGGTGGGCTTTGCTTCTCCCAATAAAGTCTGCCCGGAGGAAGAGCTGCCATCTTGTCTTGTAGTCCCACATGGTGGAGCGACTGGCTTGTGGGTGAACAACTTGCAGTGTGAGTTTCTGGCCTACTCTTCCTTCCCAACTAAGTGTGAATTATTTCTTGCCTCTGAATTGCTGCCGGACCTGAGTCTCTTATCCTACCCAGATAGGGGGCATGGAGATACCTCTCCCTTTCTAGGGATTGTGAAACACACAACACACCATTCAACATAGCTCCAAAGAGTTACTGGAAATAATAGCCACTCAGAATACCTCAAGTTGTGGAGTATTAGGAGTTTGCAGAGATTAGTGGAAAAGTGGCATAGTTGGGCCATTGGAGTGGCAGCAGTTGTAGGGTGGCTCTGTGTGTGCATCTTCCCAGGTTTCAGCAGGGAAGGGATTTACTATAACCCCCTTCTGAGAATAGTTAAAGGAACTATCAACACAGAGTTTCGTCAAGCACATGAACACATACTAGCTCAGACCTTAAATTCTTTCTTATTATTTTTCAACAATCCAAACTGATTACATGGTAACAGGAAGGAAAGGTTGGACCAGCTAAGTACAGGAAAAAACCCTGTGACACGTTTTTTTGTCCTCAAAAGTAACTCATATATTGCTTTAAAGAAAAAAAATTCTTTAGGGTGCTCCACACCTCATTTTTTTATTTTGAAAAGTATAAGATTTACAGAACAGTTAAAGGTATATTTTACACCATTATCCTCCATTCATAGGTTGTTACTATTTTACATTAGGTCAACTTCTCTTGTTCCTTTCCATTTCTGTAATATTTTCCCTTCCAGTGGATGAACCATTTGAAAGTAGTTCTCAGGCTAGATATATGGCTCAGGTATCTCAGACTAGATATGTGTGATGATCTCAATTCAATCCTTCACCCCTCAAAATAATTTTGAAGTGAGTTACAGATTGATGACAAAGATCTTGATCATCACTGTGTTTCTACACAAAGCAAGGAGGTGTAACATAACCAAAGTATGTTTATATATTTAGGGTATTATACTTCATATTCAATCATATTCAATTTATTACAAAATATTTTAGTAGCTATTTATTTTTTACCATTTCCCACCATCAATGGTTACTTATTTTTATATATTTTGAGAATTTGGGCCACACTCAGCAGTGCTCAAGGATTATTCTTGGCTCTGTATTCAGGAGTCACTTCTAGCTGGCTCAGAAAACCACAATTATTATAGGGATAAAACCCAAGTAGCCTCATACAAGAATCCTATTTGCCATTCTATCTTCCCAGGGCCAGTAATAGGAATTACTTATTAACATATAAGTAATTTTAATTTGCACTTTGATACTGGGGAGACTTCTCAAAGAGCTTGAGTGTATGTTTTATATGCACTAGCTCTGGGTTCAATTCCTAGTACCATGGCCCCTTGATTACTTTGGAAGTGATTTTTAAGCACTAAGTTGGCAATTGTCCCTAAGCATTTTCAGGTATACTGCCCTCAAAAATAAAATATAGATTGCTGTTTTTCATTCTGATTATATTTAGGGCTGAAATTAGGCTTAGGAATGTGCATTTTTAGAAAAGGATTTTTAATTAATTGTTATGTAATGGCCAGTGATCCTTTTTATCATGTTTCCTCTAGAGTAAATATCTTTTTGCATATTTTTCACATAAATTATTTGTATATTGTTATATTCATATATTATGTATATTAGAATGCATAGACACAAATAAACAAGGAAAAATGCATTGTAATATTTTTATTATTTTGTTTTTTTGGAGGTCTCATCCAACTGTGTTCAGGGCTTTTTGCTCAGTACTCAGGGATCACTCCTGGACATATATTGAGAACCTTATGTGGTTCCTTGGATCAAACCTGGCTCAACCACATGCAAGACAAGTGCATAACCAACTGTACCATCTTTCTGGACCTAAATGTTATAATATTTCTGTGGCCCCAGTTCATTTCACATTATCTAATTGCCTTTGATTCTATTGGCTCAGTGCCTTTATAGATTTCTGCTATTTCCATTGATTGATGAAGAGATAATCGTCTTCTAATTGATACTTTATGCTCCCTAGTTGTATAGATTGTGTCTAGGTTTGTTTGTGCTTTCATAAGTGTGCCCTTAACTTCCCAGAGAAATAGATACTCTATATTTTTAATATAAACGATCATGCCATTAATTAAGAAACAAGGCTTTGGATCTTTTGCATGAAGTCATTTTATTATGTGTAAGTTAGGGACCAGTTAAGAGTGTTCCTTGCTAATTTGTTTTGTTTTACTCACTCTTTTTATTGCAATAAAATAAGAAAGCAAGGGTCCAAAATGAGAAAATTCCTAAAAGTTTTTGAAGTAACTGCAGGTATGGAAACAAACCATTTGTTGGGAATGCCCTTATGTCTGCTAATATGAATTAGTCCAACTCCTCTGGACCAATTCTTGAGTTGACTTTCCATGTGCCTCTCTACCATCCATGTATTCATTTTCTGCATGCCCAAAGCTGTGGGTAAGCTTTTCCTCAGTAGGAATTCTAATAGCAAGAATTGAATTAGAAAATATTTGAAGGTTCTTTCCATGGTAACTATTATCATGCTACATAAAACATTTGGTTATTTAGAAGATTACACAGAGAAAATGGACTTTCATGAGTTCCTTATGCTTCTCCCAACATCAGGTATCAACGATGTATTCAGAGAATTCTACAGGTGCACAGCAGTCATGTTCTCCAGGAAAATGCATATTTTGCAGGCATACATTAAACTGAGAAAAATCTCGTTGTTATCTGGGATCTGAGAGCAGAGAAAGAGGATAGTTTTGCTCTCATAAATTCTAGCTTGATTTTAATTCATTATTTTCAGTCAGAGTGAGTAATGAGTTGACATTCCTTTAAAAATAGTATGAAGGTAGTCTGATTCCATATGAAAAACTTATAGCTTTTCTCAATGGTGTGAGAACCCCATGGTAAATACAAGTATCCCAAAGTCACATTTCTGAGTTTCATCTTCATCAACTCAACACACACACACCCAAATATCTTCTTATGTCTAAGGCACACATATATGAAGATTCCTCAAAAAACTGAAAATTGAACTTCGATATGATCCAGCTCTGCCACTCATAGGGATATGCCTAGGAAGACAAAAACTCAACATAAAAATGCCTTCCTCACACCTATATTCATTGTAGTGCTATTTTCTATAGCCAGAATCTGGAAACAACCCAGATGCCTGACAAAAGATGAATGGCTAAAGAAACTGTGGTACATGTACACAATAGAATACTATGCAGCAGTCAGGAAAGATGAAGTCATGAATTTTCCTATACATGAATGTACATGGAAACTATTATGCTGAGTCAAATAAGTCAAAGGGAGAGAAATAGACACAGAATAGTCTCAGTCATCTATGAATTTTAAGAAAAATAAAAGACATCATTGTAATAATGCCCAAAAACAATAGAGATGAGTTCCAGTAGAACTGGCTCACAATATGAAGCTCACTACAAAGAGTGGTGAATGAAGTTAGAGAAATAACTACATGTGTGCTCACTTTGGCAGCACATATACTAAATCTAGAATGATACAGAGAACTAACTACACTGACAACTATCATGACAATGTTAATGAGTGAGAAAAGTAGAATGCCTGTCTTGAATACAAGTAAGAGACGGGAGAGATGGAAGGAGAGCATTGGTGGTGGGAATGCTGCACTGGTGAAGGAGGATGTTTCTTATATAAAACCCAACTACAAGCATGTTTGTAATGATGGTGCTTAAATAACAATATTGTTGAAAATGATAGTTATTTCTTTCAGGTAACCATTCCTACCAGTGCATTTGCCATCTCTTTTTTTTCTTAGATAGTCCTTTGGGTGTCCTTGATTCATTTTTTATTAATTCCTAAACTTTTAAATTAACCCTTTTGACTTTATAGTTCTTTTTGACTTTAGTTCTTTTGACTTTACAGTTCTTTTGATTTTAGATTAGAGTTTCGAAATACGTTTTGCTTTGGTTAGGCCCTTAGATCTCAATGGCTATCTCTGTCTGCTGAGAGTGAGAGAGAAAGAAAAAGTAATAGAGATAGAGAGAGAATATCAGAGACAGAGAGTTCCAAGGAAAGAAATTTTTGACAATAACATAACATCTATTAAATTAAAATCTTTTATGAAATGCATTTTACATTGATGAAATACTGTCCCAAGTTTGATGTGTGTCCATTTTGTTCTTCTGAATTGTATTTAAGTTTAATCTTTAGGGAGCTATTGGCATAAACTGGCATGAAAATGAAAGACATTAAAATAAATGCTCAAAACAAGAAGGAGAAAGATGGGGCATCAATACCAGAGGCAAGGAGGAGGGAGGTGGACCAGGAAATTGGACTTTGTTCTCTTCTAAGCACAGTTGGGTGGACGTGTTATTTATGGAAGATCCTCTCTGTGGTTGATAATGACAGGTGCTCATGCATGACTTCTTGCTTGATCACCCCCAAACCAGAGAGCAATTGAAGCTTTTTACCTCATAGGAAATCTAGGTGAAATGAGACTAGTTGTCAAAAAATACACAGCAAATAACTGCCAGGGATTTGAATCCACTTTTGTTTAACCAAAGCACTCTAGTCCCTGCTATCTCTTTTATAATTTTTCATCCCTAAAAGAAGGAAACAAGGGCTAAGGTCCTTTGTCATTTTCTTAAATTTCTCTTCCTATTCAAGTACTTTCCCTTTCTTTTCAGGCAGGTGATGATGTTCCTCATTTGTTTACTTTCACTTGGGCTAGATTTTCCTTTTATGTAAGGCCAAGAAAGCTTTGCATTCTAATATTTATTAGGTGCCCACATCTGCATAACATCTTACTACCAAAAGGAAAAATAAAAGGCAAGTGAAAATGACAAAGGACTTGCACTTTGAAACTTGCAATCAATAACAGATGGATTAGTAGTAAGAACTCCAAATAAGTATGGGTCAAGCTAAGAAATAAAAGAGCTAGAATAAAACTAATCACAATCAAATAGGTAGGTATCCCTCAGGGACAAACTCATTAAGTTTTGCTTCTGTGAGAGAGGTAGAAAAGAGATTACATACAAACATTTAAACTTGGACAATGAAAGCATCCATAAACATTCGGTGTGCTTTATTTCCTTATCCATTGACTATCACAAGTTACCTTAAATCAATTTTGAAGCAAGACTTTTCATCAGCTGTCATATTAGTGAGTCCTTTACATCCTCAGAGTATTTTGCTTGCCACTCTTTGCTGTGTGTGTGTGTGTGTGTGTGTGTCTTATGGGGATTAGAGTTGATACTGTCTATAATAGACTCTCTGGATACATAGAACAAATGAGAAGTCAAATGTCTATTACAAAATGACTGTCAATTTTTATAACATTTCAAAGTAAAATGAAATTACGAGTGGAGAATTGGTAAGATGCTTTCCACAATCTTTAAGAAAAAAGGCGTTTCTTCATATTTCAAAGTCTAGGCTGGCAATAAATGAGTATAAATTGCTGACTTAGCCTCTTTCAGTCTGGTTTATTAAATAATAACATTCTGCATAAAGAAAGGAAGTTGGTTCATATATATGGTTATGCATGAAATGGATAAAATATATTTTGACTTTGTCCATAGGCCAAAAAGTAAAAGAAGAGAGGGTAAAATTTCTGAACACCCTTTCATTGTAAATGTATTAAAATCAAAATTAATGGTAAAACGAACCTAGCAATGACATCACCGGCTGACTGTAAAAATTTTTTCAATGTGAATGGTTATTTTCAGAAAACGTTAATGTTTTTCTTTTACATATGTCAGCAGATTAGCATTTCATACACTTTTATGGTATTCTTATACTGTTGCTTACTTTAATGGGAATTTCAGTTTCATTTGAAGCTAGAATTTAAAGTTCCATTTTCTATCTTCTCAGTAGACTTTTTTTTTAAACATCTGAATTATTCCTTTGTAGTTTATTACTCAGAAAGAAAAGCTTTAATAAAGAAAGCCTACCTGTCCAATATTAATGTCAAATTTGAGAAAATCAACTCAGAGCCCAGCTGGTCTAAAAAATTATCACCTCCCTCTTCCCCCATCTTTTTTGTTGGTGGTGAACGTCGTCCCGGGCATTGTAAATCACGAATGTATACTCTATAATTATATTGTCCATGGATTTATGCAACTCTATTGCATATTTCATTATTTTTTTCTTGGTCTACTTATTAAAATTACATTTTACATGTCTAGTAATGCAATT
This sequence comes from Crocidura indochinensis, assembly GCA_004027635.1. NCBI lineage: Eukaryota > Metazoa > Chordata > Mammalia > Eulipotyphla > Soricidae > Crocidura > Crocidura indochinensis. The sequence continues at coordinate 30,411 of PVKC010004751.1, forward strand.
CAAATTGTACCAAATATGAAGCACTGACATATAGTCATAAGGAAATGATGCCTGAGCAATTTAACCCACTTCGTTGAAGGACAGGAGAATTGCTTCATTGTAATGAGCTATGGAGGATGGTTCAGGCTTCTTTTCCACATTTGTGATTCTCTTATCCATCGTTCTCTCAAAAATCTAAACCCCTTGTCAGTTTTATGAAAAAAAAAAAAACTTGGATGTATTTCACACTATCATGCTTTTGCATCCAAGGGAAGGTGATGGGGAAAGGAAAAATGGGGGCTGTTTGTTAGTGTACAGGAAATTCGAAAACCCAGGGGATGCTTTTTAGAATCCAAACAGAATTCAAAACATAAACATTCCACGTAATTTGTTGTTTCCATACATCATTTGCCTCTTAAAAAAAAAAAAAGGAGTCTGAAAAAAATTTTTAATGTGTGACTACAGTGCTAGGGAGCGGGTGCCAAGAGCTCTCTGAATGGCTTTTTATCTCATTCCCTTAGTGAAAACAGTTAACTAGGCACTGGTGAGAGATTCTGTAACTGCACTACACAACGCTGGCGCCAATGCCAAGCGTGGCATGCCAGATGTGTGAATCCATTCTGGAACGCAGCATCAGCAGCTCCAACTGCTCGCCATAGCCATTAATCTAGAGACCTCTGGGAGTTCCGGGGAGCGCTGTAAAAATCCAGCCCTGGCAAAGCTGCATCAGATAAAGCCATCAATGCATTGTAAAAAAGACACAAAACCTATTTCATGGGCTGCACTGATCAAGCAATTACAATCATTGACTACATTAAGCAAAGAAACAGCGGGATGCCCTATAAAATTGACTGCCAACTTGAATAATCAATAGACTCCATGTAGAGTAAATTAAATAACTGAAAAACTATTTGGAAAAGCTGAAGTTAAAAAGCCAATCAGTAATCCCTCATCCATAGCAAAACAATCCTGCTTCCAAAAAAGATCCTTTGGTTAATTCGGATCCTGGAGAAATCCTGAGAAGAGATAATCTGGGGGACTGACAGACTTCACTCCATCTCTTTTCTTTTGCTCCTTCATACTGTACATTTCATTTGAAAGTTTTTTTATAATTAATCTACGTGCTCTTCTTGTCATCTGTAGCTCAGGAAACACCCAAAGCAGAAAGAATTTTGATTGAAAGTCAACATTCTGATGAAAAGCATTTTAGGCATGACATAATTCATGGTTTAACCTTGAGTTATTTTGTATGTATGTAGAAAAATATATTTAAATTTATTTCAAAGAATTTATCGCCTTTTTCAATTATTAGATTTTGTATAAAACAAGCAATAAATGCAAGTTATAAAATCCTTTAAACTTTATGCATAGGAGATTTTAGAAGATAGATCAAATTATGATTTCTCTATGTGCTTTTTCCCCACCACTAGAAGATTACAAAATATTCAGAAAATGAAATATCACATTTCATATTTTTGTTGCAACAAAAGTTTGCATTGTTTTGTAAGAAATTACCTACAATTTATACACATATACTACTTGTTTGTTATATTCTGGGAAGATAAAAAGCCATAAAAAATTTCCTACTGCCCTTTTTAAAAAACTGAGGAAGAAAGACGATAAAAATCATTTTTCTTTAAAATTAAACAAACATCCAAAAGAGTCTTTATGCAGTTCCTTCATAGTTAAAACTCAAATAAATTAAGATCTCAGAAACTAGGTTAGCTTGTAGCAATATCTGAATTTTCAAATGTTAGCACTGCAAAAATTGCCAGTACTCCTGTGTGCTTAATAAACATAATTTACTACCAAAATATTTGAAATTATTATTGCAGAGATAATAAAATTTTCTTTGTAGTCAAGCCTGTTTCTGAAAACAATATATAATAGTAACAGGAGAAAGACGCCAACAGCATTGATAAATACATCATTAACAGGCAATCTTGCTGTTCCCTCTGAACGCTAAGATCACCCTGATATATGAATGATTTGCATATTAACAAAAATAATATTGAGGTGCATTTAATGTGTCATTTGAATTAACTCTTAATGGCATGCAAGTTCTTTGGGGCCAGGCTAGTCTATAAATGTCGAATGAATTAGGAAATAATTATCACAAGGTAAGCTTTATGGACCTAGATATGTAGAAAAATCACTTAGTGATATTATTTTTAACACAGCAATGTGTTTTATAGAGCCTCCTACAGAGGAGCACAATAAATTAGTTGTCAATAAACAGCTTTTTTTTGAACAACACTATGCTTCCTTTCTTATTAGATCTAATAGGGACAAAATCCTCTGATATGGGTGTTTAATGAGAAAACTTTATTTCTTTTAAAAAAGATGCACCAGGAAATGAAGAAATACAATGAACTCAAAATGATTATGTGTCACAATAACATTCTCCAATTTGTCTGCTGATGAGATGATAATGCTGTCCATAAAAGCAAGCATGAGTGTGCTACTGAGTCGCGATAAAAATGTCTTAGTGAAACCTATTGTATTTTCTTCTTATTAGATTCCGAACTCCAATAGATCTTGATTATTGAGAGCTTAGGTGTTTAAGAGCTTTAAGATCATCAATTACATTACTCATAATTTCCACATCTGCCTTTCTCACTGTAATTCAGAGAGAGAAAGAGAGAGAGAGAGAGACTATTATAACAGCTTTCCTGCAACTTGATTACTGGGAGTCTGTTACAATATGCACTTGAAATGCTGTTAAGATGTGAACTTACCTGCAATTTTCAGGTTTATTCCTGAAAATCCCTACTTGGATAGCTTTGGGTAATAATTAAAATAAAAATGACCAGAGACCTGTCAAAGAGCAGACAGGAACAGGGGTATACCCCAAAATCCAACCCCTGCAGGGTTGCAAGGAAAGTTTGCCTTTTGGGTCTACCCCATATTACCTGTTGGTGAAAAAATTAGCTTCAGGGAGTCAATATGAATTTTGACTTAAAAATAATAAGTAAAATATCCATTATATAGTTGAACAGAATTTTTGGTTATGTTTATGCTGGGTAAGAGCAGAGCTAAATCCAGGGCAGTCATCTAGGGAATTTTTTGCTTTCAAATGTAGCCAAAGCAACAAAAAAATTTTTCAGATAATGCTTTGATTTTAAATTCTGTATGGGGTGCATATCTTGGCGGAATACTTCACAATCTTCAATATATCTGCATTCAAACATACTTAAGGTTTGAGTACCCTCCAATCCAGTTGTCTATCGAGCACGGAGTTCAAAACAACACAGCATACATATCAATTCTTACTTGATCTCATTGGATCTCACAACATCCAAAATGCTGACTGTGGCAGAGACTTCATTTATAAAGTGGGAATTTTGTGTCCAGTTTAGGATAAAATTCTGCCTCGGGCTTGGTTGTGTAGATGATTTTCAAAGACAGTTTTTCACACAGACACATGCTTACAGAAATATATTTTAGAAGCAGAATTGCAGTCTATTTGAGAGTTCCATCAGGAACTTGGGGGAAACAGGAGTGGAAAAATCTCAGAAGCCAGTTTTCTGAAGATGATTCAGAGGAAAAATGTGTTCTCCGCCATCTTAGCTGTTTTGTGATGCTTCGTATTCAATATATCTTTTTTTTAGTTCTCTTTGAAGAATTCACTCTAATATTAAAAAACAGTAGAAAAATTGGAACCAAATCTAAGCTGTCACTACCTAATTGCTAATCATGAAAGATTTCTTGGTTCCTGGCAAATCTTTCAGAACCAAGAGCGTTTGTTGTTCCGTGGCTACTGATCAAGGTAAAGGTCAAAGTATTCTTAACAGTTTCTTCACAAAATTAGACTAAAATGCTTTGCTTTGCACAGTTAGATTAAGCTAAATATTCTATGGCTTTTTCAGAATCAACACAAACAGATCCAGCCAGGCAGGAACTGCCTTAGAAAAGTGATTTGAGTGAGGGGCGGTGTAGATTTTATGACGAAACTCCTGTGAACAATTTTGTAACCACGGTGCATAAAGAAATAAATTATTTAAAATATAAATAAAATGAAATTTCATTCTAATCAATTTGATTACAGACTATAAAAAGTGTAAATTATCAGAAAAAGTTAAATACATAGAGAATATAAAAAAAGTGATTTGTTAGTCCTAAAAGAAAATGATATTTTTTGACCGAGAGTTTCACTGTAGGTGTTGATGTTTAGTAATGAAGTTAGTCATTTATTATTTAAATGTATATAGTTTAAGGGGCAGGAGAGATAGCATGGAGGTAAGGCACTTATTTTCCTTTCAAGCAGAAGGACTGTGGTTCGAATCCCCGCATCCCATATGGTCTCCCGAGCCTGCCAGGAGCGATTTCTGAGCTAGAGCCAGGAGTGACCCCTGAGTACTGCTGGGTGTGACCCAAAAAGCAAATGTGTGTGTGTGTATGTGTGTGTGTGTGT
>PVKC010004752.1:0-35038 GCA_004027635.1 Crocidura indochinensis
AGTGAGTGAGTGAGTGAGTGAGTGATGGGTGTGAGGGAGGGTATTAAGTGGGTTCCCAAAAGATAGAGATTTGTAATATCTGAATACTGTCCTGGACACCAAAACCTAAGCATTCTTAATTAACTTTTCCACATCTTACTGTCCCAAGGTTTTTACACATAGTTCATGACTGAAGGATAATTGCTGGCTGTAAATAACCCTCCAAATACCCCTCAAAAAGAAAATCTCCAACCATTCCCTCCCTAGTGCTTAATGTTTCTCAACAGCTTTTCTGTGAAATTTCCAGTTCAGGGGTGGAGTGGGGGCGGTAGGCCCACCTGGTAAGAAAGAACCAGCTAACGGATCCCCTAACTGATTTGGAACCCAGAATGTTCCAGACCAACTGCCACATGAGTGTTCCACCAATATTAGTCGCTGCACCAACTGACTAAGCTCAGATGATGACCAGGGTGGATGTGAGGACATTCAACCCAACAAGCTTAATAAGCTTCCAGAGCCTCCTAGTTAATGAAAGAACCAACTAGCAGAGTATTAGAATTAGGCCTGGTTGAGGGCAGGGGAAGTTAGACTTTATTTCTTGGTCAGATTTGGGTTTCCTTCCTCATCAATAGAGCTGGAAGTCAGTAAATCCAAGAGGGATTTGGGAAGAGGGAGGTTGTAATGGTGATATACACAGATATTCTCCCATCACAAAATGTGGTGACATGATTTTGTTTCAATGTGGGCAATATAAGGTGTTGACATAGCACCATGACCAACAGGGTAGTGCCTGCTGGCTAGGGTGCAAATTCCCCATAGAAGCCACATGAACCTTAGAAAGTTGCTTAACCCTTTTGTCCTCAGTTGTCTGTTTGAGTGCCTGCAAATGATAATAGGGTTTCTTTCTTAATTTTATTTTATGAAACGAATATAAAAGAAATCTAGAAAAGACTAAAACAATGAACTGCCACTTTCCTAGTGCTCCAGAAGAATTGAACATTTCAGTGTGGAGGAGGTTAAGTCAGGAATGTCATAATGACTGCCCCTGAAGAGGAGGTCCAGTGGATGAAGTGGTCAAGGCTACTTCTTAAAGCCTTTCTATCGAACTAATGTTTTTCAGTCACAGTTTATAGAGAAAGAATCCTGTGATTTTCCCATCAACTCCAGGGGTGCCCAGAGCAAGCTATGTGACCCATATTTTATGGACATGACAATGAAATTAAGAGGGTTGGGCGACTTGCCTGGATGGAGTCTTTCACTTGATGCTGATGACAGTTGGCACTGGGACACTAATTCTGAATCTTCTGGGACAGGGAACTCTGAGCTCCCTGACTGAAGGACCCTTCAGTCCTCCTCAATCATGAGCCAAGGGTTAAGCTCCCCACACTCTTAAGCCCCCAGGTTTGTTCCATATGTCCCAGAGACTGAAGAAGGGGTCGATTTTAACCCAGTCTCCTCTCAGACATTTCAATGTCTGTTTTTGTTTTTGTTTTGGAGCCACACCCAGTGACACTCAGGGGTAACTCCTCTCTATGCTCAGAAATTGCTCCTGGTTTGGGGACCATATGAGATGCTGGGGTACCTAACTGCGGTCTGTCCTAGATCAGTCGTGTGCAAGGCAAAACACTACCACTGCACCACCTCTCCAGCCCCCGCCCTCATCTTTTGTTTTCATCTCAATGTCTGGCTCCATAGCCATCACATTCTCCTGAAATATAAGTTTATTTTCAGTTTAAATGTTCTCAGTATCTATGAACCTGCTTTGCCAACATTTGTTTCACAGCCACCTCAGGTCATCTGAGTAGGACTCAGTATTGAATTTCCACCTACCCTAGAAGCCTGACCCTATGGAACAGCTTTTAAGGCATGAGTGTGGCTTCAGGGATCAACCTTGGTTGAATGGTTAATGCTAACTAAAGAGCATAGTGTTCTGGTGCTTTTGTGATGCTAACGAAGTCAACAGTCTTACTATTTTGCTCTAGAAGGCTGAGAGCAGTTGTCTGCATTGTTGACAGTTGACCTGCTCATGTCTTTCTTCCCTTTATCCAGTCTCTATAAACTTCTTTTCCATGCCATGACCTTTCACTGGTAGGTCACTGAGTCCCACAGTGGGCCTTGAAAGGTGGAGGAATAGAAGAGGCAGAGGCAGAAACATACTTGAACAACTGGGATCTTTCTTTATTGGGAGGGTACACTCCTAGGCTGGGCAAGGTCTGACTATTTCCGTAGGCTGCCAAAGCTGCCTCAGTGGTCTGGAGTAGGATTATTTAGCTTCATCTGGAGGGAAAAGAGAACAGGGGCTGGAAAAGGGATGTGCTGTCCTGTCCTGGGATCTCACTGGTCAGCCCTTATAACTTATGATATGCTATTCTTTTGGAGTTTGTCATCACGACAAACTTGACATAAGTCCTGTTTTTCTTTCTCAGCTCCAATCTTATCTGGTGTCTTTACTCTTTTTTTTCTGGTGGGGGGCATACCCGGTGATGCTCAGGGGTTACTCCTGGCTCTCTACTCAGAAATTGCTCCTGGCAGGCACGGGGGACCATTTATGGGATGCTGGGATTCTAACCACCATTGGTCCTGCCTGGGTCAGTGACTTGCAAGGCAAAAGTCCTACCGCTGTGCTATATCTCCGGCCCTTATCTGGTGTCTTTAGTTATGGCAAGCTCTTCTCCTGGTGGAGGTTGGGATTGCCTGATTTTAAACACTTTATCCCACCCTCAATCTGTCCCTGAGCATCCCTAAACTCTTGTTCCTCTGTCTCCCTATGCTTCTTGTGAAGGTACTGCTTTCCCTCTGCTTTTTCCTACTTGGATGTCAGCCAAGGGAACCTGCCCTCATCCACCCATGGTTGTCATACAGAAGATCCTGCATCTCATCTCCCTAAACATGTCTGTATTTCATTGCCAATGTTTGGTTTTCAATGATGACTTCTATCTTCAGGACTTGACTTGTAAATCCTTCCCCTTTAGTTTGCATTGCTAGGGTGACTTTCAGTTTGTTTTTCTTTGAGGAACATACTACAAGTGTGAATGAATGTGGAGGAGATCGGCTGAAATATTGAGTTACAATCTGGGGACAGCATTTCAGCCTGCAGCTTGCTCTGGGAGAGAATAGGGACCTTATAAACCTGGCTTTGAAACAGATGTCTCTAGAGTCCCAAAGATGAACTCAGAATTGGTAACTGGGAAGCTAGTTGGGAATAGCAGGGAATTTGAAGCTGAGAAGTGAAACCTGGGAAGGGCTTGAGATCTGGGCATGAAGAGTGCCCTATTCCCTCACTCAGGTTGTGATGACAGGTGTGATGACACAGGGAGTTGAAGTTTTCTTCCTGCCCTTTAACAAGAGACTTGGGGACCACATACAGTTAATGTTTAGGGATTGGAAGGAATTAAGGACTGAATGCTGCTGTCAAATCAGTCTTTGGAATGCAAGAATTGTTATAAAACACAAGGTCATCCTGAAGGGAACTCTTTGTTTTGTTTTGGGGCCACATCTAGTGATGCTCAGGAGTTATTCCTGGGCCTATACCCAGGAACCACTCCTACCAGTGCTAGAGGGATCACATGGGGTGCCAGGGATCAAAGGGAGGTCAGCCAAATGCAAGGCAAAGACCCCTCCCGCTATGATGTGGCTCTGGTCTCACCTATATGGAGCCCTTAAAGAGCGCATTCTGAGTACCCAGCAGCTAATTCCAGGTTTCAGTACCTGGATTCCCAGGAATCCCGTCCTTTGACATCATGGAAAATGACTGAGCCTGGTTTTCCCATGAAGTCATGGAAAGAGGAGGCCAACTAACCAGGGATTACACTTAATACAAAATTGATAGGGGGTGTTCAGGTTTAACCCAGGAGCAATTTTCCATAAGAATTCACAATGCCCCAATTCAAATGGCCAGTTCTTTCCCCAAGAGTTAGGGAGTATTTTCTGGTTCCAGGTCCAACTAGATTCACTACATCCAGAGGGGCGCAATTCCAAACCAGCCAGAAGTCCAAAGGCCATGAAAAAAATTTAAGATACTTACATTTCTTCTGAGCCTACTGTGAGCTCATTTAATGCTTGTGTGCAACCACTTCAACCTTCCAAACCTCATCTTCCTATAAAAGGTCATATAGTTCAAATTGAATAAAGAAAACCATACCTTGTATTAGAAGAATCAACATTGATACTCATCCAAAGGGACTTCATAAGATCCATTTTAACATTGTTCTCCCATCTTTATTGAAATTATGATTACCCTTTAGAAGCTTCTATGGTTATTAAAAAAAGTTTTAACATTCGCCCAGGTGGAATCACATTGATACTATTTGCCTTCATGTCACTGCCTCAAGCCTTCATTCCAAGTCATGTAGACAAAGAGGGCCAGCACCACATGTACAGCAACCCCTGAGATGATGGCAGCATAGAAGTAGCTATTGGACATCCTAAATAAACATAGAAGTAGCTATGTTGGACATCCTAAAGGCTCCTTCAAATATGTAAGACTTGTTCGAGTGATCATCAGCCCTGTGAAATTTACAAGAGTGTCTTCAGGATGGAAGCCAAGGAGCTTTCCTGCTGGAGTTCAGGCATGTTCAGGGATTCTCTACCCTGGCTATGCCCTGGGCAGGTTGCTCAGGGCAGAAGGGTCGGGGCTGCAGTGCATGGTAGGGACCCACCAGCAGTCAGTCAAGCAGGAAGTGCCTGAACAACTAGATTATTGATATATATATATGTATATATATTTAATGAAAAAATTGACAAAAATAGTGGTTTTTCAAATGAAGTTAAACCAATGATAATGGTAGTTACCTTTGGAGAAATAAAACATGTGCAGACACCAAGCACCTCACATTTCCACTGCATCCCAGACAGATATTGCCTTGGCTTCCTTCACTTTTTGTGTGTTTTTTCCTATTCTGACATTATCACAAGTCTATAGAACCTCACTCAGTGTGAGGACCCAGATCCATACATGCCCTCCACATAGGGTATCAGACCTAGGTGTTGGCCAATTCCAGTGGGATATAGCCCCTGATGTATCTTCATCTTTATACCTGGACTAAGTGTCCAGATCATCTGCTTGGATGGGAAAGTGCCTCATGGTGCTTCTCTTCCATATGCTGTTTCAGAGATAGAAAAAAAAGGGGCGGGGAGGTCGGGACCATCACAGACTACCCTATTCTACCCCAATGATAGTGGTATCTACTACTAATGACCAGCTGGAGGCTACTCTGTGGGGTTCCTAAGTCAGGCTTGTAATGTAGATTTTCTTTTAATATGAGGAAGGCAGGCTTTTCAAACCTGGGGACTTCAAACCTGGGACCTCCTGGAGACCCACACAGGCACCTTATAGGAATCTGCAGTATTTCCTCCAAAGGAAATTGTTGTTGGAGGTGGGAGCCAGCTCTGCTTAAAATGCAGGCAATGATAGTGAGAGAAATAGAATGCCTGTCTTGAATGCAGGCAAGGGGTGTGGGAGGAGGGAAATGGAGGGAATTGGTGGATGGGAATGTTGCACTGGTGAAGGGATGTGTTCTATATATAATTGAAACCCAACTAAAAACATTTTTGTAAACATGATTCTTTAATAAAGATATGAATTTTAAAATGCAGGTAGTGAGTTTCTATTTCCAGGAAGGTTGGCTCCCATGACCTACTTACTTCTTTTGCAAACTCTTCTGACTCTTGGGATCCTTTTTCTCCTTTTCTGGAAATATCTGGTCACTCCAGTGGTTCCCTGGGTTTTGTGCTTTTACTGAAGTTGAGGGAGGAAGTAGTGAGATACTGTGCTCTCATCTTCCCTGTTATTTCTTTTACTTCTCCATCCTTCTGTTCAATTAAGGAGAATACTATTTCTGGGCCAAACTCATGCTGGAATTTTAGGACAGCTCAAGGGAAGGGAAGGAGGGACCTGTGCAGAGCCAACCAGTGCAAGAAAACATCTGGAGTTGGGGGTTTCCAGGTCAGAGTCAGAATTCATGAAGGTTGCCCTGCTAGGTGGACCCTGTTCTTTTGATCCACACGTCCTTCCCAAGCACATTCATGATTGCTCAATATCATGTAGTGGTGTAGATTGGGGATTTGGTGTAATGCCCTATTGCATTGCCCAGGTGATCAGAATTGAAAAGAAATTTTCTGGATAGACTTTAATGATTCAGGAATTCAAGGACCAGGATAAAATTAGTTCCCTTAAGATAGTAATCAGAAAAAGAAAGGGGAGAATGGGGGGAAAGCTACAGAGAACTGTTGATGAATAAAAGATTCAAAGACATTAAAGAGTAAATAAATGACATATTTTGTGTCTTAATCTTTAAAAATATGAAAAGCAAACAGATAAATGGACAATTTAGATGGCAATTCCGTGGTCATGGAAAAGATAAGGTTAGTCTCAAAGGTGAAGTAAGAATGCGGAGTTTTGTTACCTATGGCCAGAGAAAGATCAATCTCACAACCTAGGCACTTTCCATGTCCTTTCTCCTCCTAGGGTGCCTGGACTGCTGCACCTCTGCAATGATGTCTGACTTGAGTATGTCCAGGGTTCCTTTCCAGCACTCATGTTTGGGAACTGTTTCTAGGAAGCAATGCCTATGACCTTTCGTTCCTCCAAAAAGGCTCTCATAATCTTCACGTACATACATTCTGTGTCTAATGTGGACTGACCATCCACCCTGCCCTCATATCTTCCTCATTACTTCTCTTCCATTTCATTTTTTCCAGCATTCACTACTCCTACTTATAATATTGTATAATATGGAAATTTGGAGGGATGATCAGGAATACATTTTCATCCTTCTTCGTGCACCTTAAAGAGTTGTTAAAACCTGTAGAGGAGAAAGTCAGCCAACACCCTTTGAACATGATTGATAGTGTTGGTGGGGATGTGTCTGCCATCTATGTTGCCTGTCTTCTGGTTGCCAGCTAATATCTTGACCTTTCTATAAAACCTAATTTGCCTGAAGCTTTTTTGAGACTGCACTCATGGGCTTAGAGATGAGGCTGAAATCAAATAAGATTTGTTCAGTTTTCCTTAACCAAGTTTAGAGACCTGGTTCCATTATAAAGACAAATAGATAGACTAGCCTCCCATTTAGTACAAAGTTGGGAATCAGAGTTCAATTCTCGAAGCATCTGCTGATAAGGATGATATAAAAGAGAAGAAAAGAAAATATTTTAAGGGCCAGTATGATAGTACAGTGGATAGGATGCTTGCATTGCATGTGCCGATCTGAGTTTGATTCCTGGTACCCCATATAGTCCCATAAGCATTGCCAGGAGTGGTCCCTGAATATAGAGTCAGCAGCAAATCTGGGTGTGGCCCAAAATATTAAAGAAAAAAAGAGAAAAAGAAAATGTTAACCAATGGTTAAAACCCTCCTTTTTCAGGATGTTAGGACCAAAAGGGCTTTCTTGGACTTCAATAAATACTTTAAGACAGTCATATAGATTCTAATTTAAAAACAAACAAGCAAACATAAGTGGCTACATAGGTAGTACTAAAAACTGGGGAATCCAACACTGCTTTGCCCTTTCAGTGTTTGGGGATACTTGCATCATCTCTGACCCTCTTTTCTCTGTGGGTGAACCCAAATGCCCTAGGTGTATTGTCTCAACATGCAACCTACTGGACAGATATCTCTGTAGCCTTCTTGCTTTTGCTTTTATTTTTGGGGGCCACACTGACCTGTGACATACTAGTAGTACTCAGAGCTCACTTACTCTTGGCTCTGTACTCTAGGGGTCACATGGGGTACCAGGAATCAAAGTTGAATTGATTTCATGCAAGGCAAGCACCTTACCTGTACTCCTATTCCTCTGGTCTGTGCTTTGCTTTCAATAGCACTCATAATTATTTTTAATCACACAAAGCCTCCTACATTGCCATTGTAACATTAATCTAGAAACTAAGAATTACTAGGACAGTCTTATTAGGAGAAACTATTTTCTGAGGGATGGGTAATGATTGTTTTAGCTTGAACAGTCTAGTTTGTCTTGTGAGAAAAAAACTCCATGTACAGGGAAGTCAAAGTATTTAAATGCAACAGAGAGCAGATAAGGGAAGCTTAAACAAATGTTTTTGAATGTATTGATTTTAAAGTTGCTCTGGGCTTGTTTATATTGCAAAGACTTACAGAACAGAGAAAGACCCTGAGACGCCATCATACCTGGCATAGCTGATCATTGTCCTTCTATGGATAAGTAGACATTGTCCTTATATAGGTGGAGTGTTCTTTTCTCAGCCTGGAGAGACCAAGTCAACACAGTCTCTTCCCAAAACAGAGCTCATGTTCCTCATATTGAATGAGTTCTGCTGACAGCCTCCTGTTTCACTGACTTTGGGCACAGTACTTTTTGCCCACCACACAAAAACTCTAGCTAGCATCAATGGTGGAGAGATTGTTTTGCACAATGCAAGAGCATTGTTTATTCTTAGTATTATTATCCAAAGCAAGTGATTAGATTTTCTTTAGTCAAAGATTTGGACTGGAATTGAGTCACCTCTACTTCATGGCTCCTCTCTGTTAGTGCTCAGACGCTGCCCCAAGAACCAGTTACAAAATGAAGACATTTTCAAGATCCATTGCCCCAGTTCTGGCGGGGGAAAAATCTTTGTTTGATCAGTTTAATCAAAAATGCTTGGGATTGAGAGAAGTTTCAGAAGAGAATATATCTTTGGGAAGAATATTCATTTGCTGATCATAATCCCAAGTGATGAAACAGGCACATGAGTTCATAGTCTACATCTCAAAAAGCAGAGTTATAAATAATGTGTCAATTATGCCAGCACAGAGGGCCTTGTATCCTATTTGCTGTCTATGAAATTCTATGAAATACCATCAATCTCCAGTCTGCCTTTATTCATAAGTTTCAAATCAATGAAATTTGGATATGTTTTTAGTAGAAGAAAAATCAAAATGTCATGTTAAGGGGGAGAGAAAAGCCCTCATGAAGGTGGTTTTGGTGAGAAATGTTCTTAGAGTGACAGCACATTTTCTTGGTTTATGGAGGGGTATTTGGTATATAGAATACTGCAACTTCAAGATTAATAATTTAATCCAATTTTGAAATCTGTTCTATTGTCCCTAGTTTCTTGAATGAAGTTTTAAAAAAAACTTTGGAATTTACTGGCTGGAAAGAATATCCTTTTAAGGTCAATCAGATGGCTGACAGGGATCTTGGGTTCAACACTAGAATGCCAAGTAATGATAAAATACCTGTAGCTTCGGGCCAATAAGGGGGGTAGTTTGATGTTAGCTTGTGCATAGGTCACTGATGATGTTGGTCCTTCCTACATGATGAAGCCCCATAAAACTGGATACCAGAGATCAGTGTACCTTTGGGTTGGCAAGTCCACCGATGTGCTAGAAGAGGCTGAAATACTAGGACTCAATGGAGAATGGGAGAAAGAAGGTCAGGGAACTCCAAATTTGGAATACTCTGAGCTTCACCTCTGTGTGTCTTATATCATAAAGCTGCATGTGAAAGTTAGGACTCTAAGTTCTATTAACCTTTCAATGAATTGTTGACTATGGGGGGTTGTGGGAAATCAGAAACCATATCCAGACAGACAGCAAACAAACCCACAAATGGGTACCCCACCTACACGATCCTTATGCCTACCATTTAAAAAGAACCCATCTGATTGTAGATAAATGGATAGAATTCTTCAGTAAGAAAATCATTTTCTTGGGCCACACCATCAATGCTCATTCCCAATTTTTTTCCTGATATCTGTGCTGTCAGTCAACAACTTCATATAGGTAAAGGGGGGGGGGAAATCAATTGGAGCCCATAAGGAAGGTTCAAAAAACAAAGGATCTCGGACTTGGGTGGGCTGTGTCCCCCTGCTTCTACTGGGACTGGCTCGGCTCCCAGTATACAGTAGGTACCCCAGGTGCTATAGGGACAGAATCTCATTTCAGGGGCAGCTTGCTGTGGGCCCAGAGAAGTACTGCAAGAGACACCCCACACTGGCCAGGTCATTTCTCATGGGGGCACTGCAGCCCTATCAGTCTCTCCATGCTATACTTAATGATCTAGGTGGCATCTCCTCTGAAGTATTTCCTCCTGATGAAACTGGAGAGGAACTGGGGAGGGAGAGAGGACATCCCTCAGTCCAGGGGGACCACCCCACTAGCAGAGAAGATTCAAACCAGGCACCCCTCCTCCCAGCTGCATGGCTGCGGGCATGTTCCCAACTCTCTGAGCCCACTTTCCTGTAAAATTGGGCATGAATGTTCCTGGCACCTGGGGTTCTGGACATGTGTGTATCATATGGTAAGCACTCCTTTGGGATACTGGACACTCTGTCTCAGCTCTACTACTGAACAGATGAGAAACTGAGGTCCAGAGAAAGAGCAAAGATCTGTCCCAGATTGCATAATACTTATGTTTTCTGATTTCTGCGGTTGTATTAGCCTTTCCCTGCACTTAACCAGAACACACAGCAGTGGAGCTGGATCTCTGGCTGCACCAGCCAGCGCCTCCCTGGGGCTGATGTGGTGGTATTAGGGAATAGATAAAGAATCAAGATTGCAGTCAAGGTGGTGGGAGAGAAAGGAGTTTGTTCACTCCAACTAAGAATTGAGATATCCCTAGAAACTCTCAGCCCTGAGCAAAGGATCCACACTGTTTTTGTGTATTCTAGTAATTAAGCAAGCCAGTAAGCAAGCAATTTCTTACACAAATTAAGTTGAATTCAAAGGTGATGTGGTCTTGAACAAGTCACTCTTCCACAAGTTAAGTTGTAGGGGAAGCTGGCATGGCTGGTCTTGAGGAACATAGTGTTCTGCACTAATCTAGCTGGCTGCAGGTGCTCTGGTCAGGTGATCAAGCACCTCCACATCCAGAAATCTTTGTCAACTGCTGTGCATTACCCAAATTTTCCTCAGTTTCCCTCACAGTGGGAGATAAAGGGGAGAGGTTTGAAGAGGAGGGCAGCAACAGTCACAGCCCCTTTCTGGAGACTGCTCATTGAATCCCATTTCTCGCTTTATCCTGAAAAAGAAAAGAGGAAATATCACCACCCCATTTTACAGATGAGAAATCAGGCTCAAAGAGCTGCAGACACTTGCTTTTTCTGGAGCACAGAGTTGCTCTAACCCAAGTGGTGGTCTTGACCCCAGACCTAAATCTCTTTGTTGAATGAAGGTAGAGATGGTAACCATTCAGGGGCTCAATGAAGTTCACGTTTTCTGGGGGGGTTTGCCCATTCAGTTGGTCACTACTAACCCAGAAATGGGGAGGTCTACCATGTCTGCTTCACAAAGGCTTCATGGTCTTTGAAACTCTTATGATTGACGGAATTCCCCCCTTTGCTCTTCCTCCTGAGACAGCAACAGTGTGGCATCAATGCCACCAAGGGCAGGTTGGACAGGAAGTGGCTCCTTTCCTGCAGCCTCCACACTGGCACCCACCCCCAAACTCTGTTCTCTTTACAACGAGGCCTGATGCCTGCATGTCCCCTCACTGGCAACTCCAAGGGATGCCCCAAGGCTGACCATCCTGCAGGCTCATGAATGGTCCAAGGTTTCCCTCTGAGCCTCCTGGAGTCCCAAAGCCTGCAGTAAAGGCATCTTGGATGTGTGTCTAATGACTGTCAGGAGCATTGTCTCCTGTACTTCCCTCCCCAGCCTTCCCAGGAAGACCACCTCAGGTTTTAACTCCCCCGAGGACAACCCATTCATGCTTATCTGAAGGCAGAAGACAGTTGCTCCTTAGGAAAATACCAAAAGGGGCAGAAGCTACTTCATGAAGGAAGCACAGATTGTGGGGACAGATGTGGGGAGCACTACAAGCAGAACCACATTCTCTGTACTTGCCTAAATGCTCTGACTTTCTGACTCCTGACTTTCTCTTTGATTTGCCTAGTTTCTAACTCTAAAGTCCTGGCATCACCTTCCAATATCAGCCTTCAGAATTCCTGTGGAAGATTGTGTGTTTGGCTGTGGGTGGGTGGGTGGGTGTGGTATATACACATACATGGCCATAATCTCTCTTGACCAACCCTAGACCAGGCCACAAAGCTCCCACAAATTGGATGAAGGCTTCTTCGCAGAAACTAAATAAAACCCCTGTTTGGGGTCCAGAGAGTGAAGAGAGGTGGTTGTGTGAGAGCTGGAGGTGAAAGGAATGTAATGGGCAGGGGACAGTGCTGGGGCAAAGATTCACAGTGAAGACACAGGTGCTTTAACTTCCTACTCGGTGGATAAGATTGAGGCTAGGGACAGGGGCCACAGACACTGAAGAGCTTTGTAGGGCATTGTCATGGGTCCAGACATAATCCTGGAGGTCCTGGGGTCACGAGAAGTTGCAGAATATTGAGGGACCAAATCATTTTTGTTTTAAGCTTATCAAAGTTGAATAAAATGTAAAATTCTCTTGCGATTGTTCTCGACCCATTCTTCGTGCTCTGAGCTCCCTGTGGCTACTGTGCCAGGGACTACTGATCCAGAACATCCTCATTATGACAGGCACTTAGATAAAATAGTCAATATGAAATAAGTTATTTTGGGCCTGCTCAGGGGCAGGCTAGCAGGTTAAGTGGGAAACTGGGGTAACGGTGGAGGAGGGAATGTTACACTGATAGTGGGATACTGGTGTCAAAAAATTGTATGGCATAAACAACTCTATTATGAGTGATTGTAAACTATGGTGTTTAAATAAGTAATTTAAAGCTCCCCTACAATTTTACATAAGTAATTTTAAATAATTGGGGGTAATTGGGGGGCATTGGTAGCAGAGTAAAATCAAGGCATCATGTTACCTGACTCAAAAAGTATGGGAGCCAGGAGGTGGCGCAGGAGGTAAGGTGCCTGCTGCCTTGCCTAGGACGGACCACGGTTCGATCCCCCGGTTCCCATATGGTCCCCCGTGCCTGCCAGGAGCGACTTCTGAGCGCATAGCCAGGAGTAACCCCTGAGCGTCACTGGGTGTGGCCCAAAAACCAAAAAAAAAGAAAAAAAAAGTATATTACAAAGTAATTGTAATTAAATCTGCATAGTCTGATATGAAGGTCTTGAGTTCATTTTGATCAGACTTTTGTGCATGGTGTTAGAAAGGGTTCTGATTCCTTTTCTTTCACATAGCTGACCAGTTTGCCCAGCACCACTTGTTAAACAGGCTTTCCTTGCTCCACTTCAGTTTTATTTGCTCCTTTATCAAAATGTAACTATCATATGCCTGGAGATGTGTCTCACAATATTCAGTTCTATTTCAGTGGTGTGTCTTTGTTGTAATACCATGTGGAAATAAAACATTTAATTCCATCAAAAAATGGTAGTGGAGATGAACAGAAATTTCTTTAAAAAAAAAAAAGACATATAGAGGGGCCCGAGAGATAGCACAGTGATAGGGCATTTGCCTTGCAAGTGCCGACCGAGGACCAAAGGTGGTTCAAATCCCGGCATCCCATATGTTCCCCCCTGCCTGTCAGGAGCAATTTCTGAGCAGAGAGCCAAGAGCAACTCCTGAATGTCGCTGGGTGTGCCCCCCCCCCAAAAAAAGGACATAGATTGGTCAAAAGGTACATGAAACGATGCTCTACATTGTGGGTATCCCCTCTCCCAACTACTTATTTATTCCACCTGAATAATCAGAACTGCCCACACCTGGAATGGGTGGGTAAAGGAGGCTGATTTGGGGGGAGAGAGTGATTAAGAAGGAGAGTTAGAGGAAGAAGTGGGGCAGAAGTGAGAATCAACATCGAGATTCAACAGAGAAATTTAGTATCAGCAATTCAGCAACAGATTTAGCAGCAGTAGCGTCAGCAAAGGGAGTTAGTCAGCCTGGAAGCCAGTTAGGAAGCCTGGAAAAAGCAGCTGAAAGGGAGACAGAGGCTAAGAGAGCCAGAAGGAGTAGAGAAGTAGCTGCTAGGAAAAGGCTTAGTATAGAGGCCATGTGAGAAGGGACTGTGAAATAAAACTGGCTGACTCCTGGGACTTCATCTGACTGCTTTATCAATCTCTCTGCCCTCACCCTGAACCTTCAGACCTGCCAGGCCGTAGGGACTGCAGGAGCCGGGTTAAGCCCAGAAAGGCCTCACCATCCCCACACCAACTCTCGGGCTCTTAATATACTAAAACAACACCACATCATTAATCATCAGGGAGATGCAAATTAAACAATGTGATTCTCATACCACAGAGACTGGCACACATCAAAAAGAAACAAGAACAACCAGTGCTGCTGGGGACAGCGAGAAAGGGACTCTCATTCACTTCTGGTGGAATGTGTATTGGGTCAACTTTTGAGGAAATAAATGCACAATGCTCTAATACCTGACCATTGAGCTTCTCCTTGAGCCAGCAATACTATTCGGGGAATATATTGTAGGGGGAAAAAACACAATTCATAAAAGACATCTGTATTTTTACATTCATTACAGCACTATTCTCAATATCCAAAATATAAAAACAACCTAAGTACCTGAGAACTGAGGGGACAAAGAAAGCATGGAATACTATGGGGCTATTAAAAAAATAAAGTAGGGGGCCGGGCGGTGGCGCTGGAGGTAAGGTGCCTGCCTTGCCTGCGCTAGCCTAGGATGGACCCCGGTTCGATCCCCCGGTTTCCCATATGGTCCCCCAAGCTAGGAGCAACTTCTGAGCGCATAGCCAGGAGTAACCCCTAAGCTTCACTGGGTGTGGGTCAAAAACCAAAATAAATAAATAAAAATAAAGTAATATAATTTATCTATACATAGACAGACATGGAGAGTACCATGCTGAGTGAAATGAGTCAGAGAGAAGGGAAAGATATGAATACTTACACCCATGGTGCATAAAAGGAAAGAGAGATTATATATGTATATATATGTTTATATATATAAATATATATATATAGAGAGAGAATAGTCTTTCACAGAGGCAGGCTGGGTGCATGTTTGGGTGGGCAGGTAGGATAATTGGGGAAATTGGTGGTGGTAGGAAAGACTGGTGAAGGGATGGGTGATGGAATATTGCATGACTGAAACTCAGCTACCAACTGATTTTTAATTCTATACATTACAATGGTTTAATTTTAAAAATAAAAAATCTATGGACCAGAGAAGTAGCACAAGTAGGACACTTGCCTTTCATGCTGCTGACATGAGTTCAATCCCCAGCATCCCGTATAATCCTCTTAGAATGCCAGGAGTAACCAGTGACACTGCTGGATGTGTTCCCCTAACATACAAACTAAAAGCTCATATAGAGCTCATTTAACAACAAACTACCCCAAAACCTGCCTAGAAACCCACTCCTTATCTCTCCATCTGCCTCTGGGACACAGAAAGTGAGACTTTAGGCCTGTACCTAGCAGACAGGAATAAGTCAGATATGACTAGCCCTTAATACTTTTCCATGCTGCTGCTTCTAACTGCTACATCATAGAATGATCCTGTCAGGTCTAGAAAGATAGTACAGTGGGTAGGACTATTGCCCTTCAGACAGCAATAGCTCCTCTCAAGCACTTTAACAAGCTCAGATAATTTGCTCAGATGCAGACAAGCTTCCTCCAGGGTTTCCTGTAAAACTAGGTACACCCTTGTTTCCTGCGATCACAGTCATGGTGACTTTTCAGGAGTTTTCCTATAATGAATTTTATGGTTCCATCTTTACTCTATCTCATGACTTCAAGGAAGACCCAAGCCTATTTTCTGACCTATAAAGGCTGGGAACATTATGCTGTCGAAACAAGGAAAGCAAGAGAACTCAAAGATCCCAGATGGGTAACCCAAATAGAAGAAAAGGGAATTTCCACATGGGACTGATCCATCAGGAATATAAGGAAATGAGCCTCTCTAAAGATTTCAGCAGATTTCCTAATGGGACATTTATTTAGGTTTTCTTTTTTTTGGGGGGGGGGTCACACCCGGCAGTGCTCAGGAGTTACTCCTGGCTCCATGCTCAGAAATTGCTCCTGGCAGGCACGGGGGACCATATGGGGCACCGGGATTCGAACCGATGACCTTTTGCATGAAAGGCAAACGCCTTACCTCCATGCTATCTCCCAGGCCCTTATTTAGGTTTTTTCAAAGTAAACATCAATGGAATAGTTTGACATCTTAATGACCCTTAGTCCTTCTTATATGAAACAGTTCTGAGTGCTGATTTTTTTTTAATTTTACACTTCTTGGACTATATATGCATATAAATATATCTATGTTGGATTACTGGTCCCACCCTAAACAATATTCATACTCCTCCCTAGGGTGTGATCTGGTGATAGAATTACTGAATTTTTCCCTACTTAGTATTTCTCCTCCATCCTAGAATGTGACCTGGTTGGGGCCGGCGAGATAGCATGGAGCTAAGGCATTTGCCTTCCATGCAGAAGGAGAGTGGTTCAAATCCTGGTATCCCATATGGTCCCCCGTGCCTGCCAGTGGTGATTTCTGAGCATAGAGCCAGGAGCAACCCCTGAGCGTGCCAGGTGTGACCCAAAAACAAAAACAGAAAACCAAAAACAAACAAGCAAACAAAAAGAATGTGACCTGGTTAATGAAAAGTCAAGTTTTGGGGGTTTGACTGGGTAAGACACCCCAGAAACTGTCACAGAGATTTGCAGTGGCCATGTGCCCTGCTACCAAACTCATGCAAGTATTTGTGGCTGTTGTGTGCTGGCAGACTTTTGTGCCCTCCTTGTTCAGGTCCTTTGTGCCTTGGATGTGTGCCTTGGATGTGTTAATCCCCAGAAGGGACCACCTGGAATTGGACTCCAGATGTAGCAGTAGTATTTGTAGTATTCAGAGGGCAGTGTTCCAAATGCCATCACTGGACCAGCTCTGGTGATGGTCCAAACCATCCCCGGACCCAGGTGTGGACTGTGTAAGGACTGGCCACCAGATTCCAAGTGGGAGTCCCAGGCCCCAACAGAGCTGAATGGGAGAGTTTCTGCAAACCTGCTTGAGGCAGGCACAAGATGAGCAGGGCCTGGGAACTAACATGAACAGATGTTTCAATTTGCGACTGCAGGTTGGGCTCCAGCCTAGATATTGCCTGGTGATATAAGATTGAGCCTCGTTGCTGGGGGAAACCTGGTATATGGATGAATCTAGCTATGCAGCCAGCCTGGTGGACCCCAGTGGTCACCCAGTCCTTCACAGACGTGATTCTGTGTGCCCAGGAGGAGGGGATAGTGTGGCAGGACATGCATCCCTGACTTCCCTGTGCTATGGCAGGCTGGCTCTGGTGAAGAAGGAGCATTGGAACAGGACTGCTGCCCAACAGAGAGCCCTGGACTGCTGCTAGTGGGGGCAGCATGGCAGGTTGCTGTGTGCTGGTTCCAATTCTATAATAGGGGCGGTGAATCAGGTTTAGGTTCAGCCTTCACTCTGTAGAAGAAATCGATGCTTTGGGCACCTTTGTGCTTAATTAACTACCAGTTCCATCACCCATGGACTGCTGCAGGGCTGCACTGAAAACTTTTTCCTGTCTTGGAAATACTGTTCAAACTATAAGTGTATCTGTAGAAAAGTTCTAATGTTTATGCTCAGAGGAGTTAGGGAAAAATTATGATATGGAGAAGATATAAAAAAGGCTGATTTTTTTGAGAAATTGGGCACAATTAAGCTTTGATGCTTTGGGTTATAGTAGAATTCTCTCCTTTGGTGGAGAACAGGAAAACAAAAGCTTTATAACTTTTCTCATTTTTTTATAACAAAGAAGGCATAAATGTTACCCACTTCTGGGATGGGGGGGTATCTTGAATAAAGAATATAAGGTGTTGCTTGGTGAGAAGGGAGAAGAAAAAAGAAGCAAAGAAGATGGAAAGCAGCAGAGAAGCTGCATGGAAAAGGCTTAGCATAGAAGCCACGTGAGGAAATGCACATGGTGGTTAGGGCATGGTATAAACTGAACTGACTCTGATGAAACTCAACTGACTGTGATTATTTCTATGCTCTTATCTGAACATTCAGATCTGCCTGAAGAATGGTAAAGGCACCATGCAGAAAAAGGCCTCGCCCCAACACTAGGACTTCATATTTTATAACTAATACCACAATTTACTATTTACATCTTCCCTTTCTACCCTCAGCCCCAACACAGAACAGCCCTCTCTAAGGGTCGGGAGGAGCAGTCCAAGGCTCTTGGGGCAGCCAGACCTCAGGTGAGGCTGAGGAGGGAGTTGCCCACACTCCTATTCTACAGGATCCCAGGAATCTTAATCCTCCTCGGGACCACCACAGACTGAAATCCTCTGTCTAGAGGAAGTGTGGGGCCATCTAGCTCCATAGTCACCCCCCACTTTCTGGTGGTCTCCTCAAATCCAGGGGTCTGCTCAGCAGGGCTAGACTCTGGGCCTACACAAATGCAACGTTTTTTTCAATGGAGCAGCAGCAGGGCCAGGGAGCTGGAAGGCCCTTCTCTGAGGAGGGTGAGGCCAGAGACCCTCCCAACCCCTTGGGTAGCAGAGGCCAGAGGCCAGGCAGGACTCAAGGACAAGCACTTTCTCCTCAGTGTAGGGCCTGTGGGGCTGTCAGGTACAAAAGTACACTCCACACATCCTTGGGGGTCCCTTAGATCTTGGGGTCTGCTTAGCAGGGCCAGACCCTGGACCCCTACCCACACGATGTTTCCGAGATGGGGCAGTATTAGGGCTAGAGGTCTGGATGACCCTTCTCGAGGGAGGTGGAGGCCTGGGGTGGTTGCAGTACTGAGGCAAGCCTCTGGGCTGCAGGCTTTGCTGAGAGGCCAGGAGGAAGGCCAGGCTGGACAGCTCCTCTTCCTCACTAGAACCCTCTGTAGACCCAGGCATCATCATGCCAGGGCCCTCTCCTAGAATGTGGTCAGCCTTGCTGTGCAGGGTTGGGAGAGCAGGCTGGGGACATTGGTTGGGTTTGGGATCAAAAGCTTCAGTTGCCCAAAAGGAAGCCTCTCCTAAGACAGGACTTGGGGTGTGTTCAGAGTGATTTGTTGGCAGTGTGCTGGCCCCTGACCTGTGGTCCTGGGTGGGTGTTGGGGCACCGTGGTTGGCTTCAGTCTCATCTGGACTCGAGTCCTTGGGGGTCATCTGGTGTTAAAGATGAGCCCTCCAAAAAAAAAAAAAAGATGAGCCTTCCCCGACTGCTCGTCATGCAGGGTCTGCAGCTGCTTATCCGCAAGCTGGGGGAAAGGAGGGGAAAGTGGGGTAGTTGAGATGACAGTGTGCAGTGATGAGCTATGTGGGGGATGAGGTGACCCATGTGACTCACGTCTTCTAAGGAATAGACAAACCCCAGCTCTGTTGGTGCCCCTAAAGTTCCTGATGGCCCATGGTCCCTCCCTTCACCCCCATGTCCAAGTCCTACTCTCTCTGAGGTTCAATGGAGTCCCTCCCTGAACTATCCCTGCAGTCACATCCTGCCCCTCACCTGTGAGGGGATGAGTCCTTCCTCCTCTTCCAAGTCCTCTGCCAAGGTCAAGAGACCCAACTGGGCATCTGGGAAGAGCAGGTAATCTAGGAACCAGGGGTCAATGATGATCTCCACCTGGGCAGAAGGGAGTGGGGTGAGGATCACTAAAGGGAGCAGGAGGGAAGAGAGAACAAACACACCCCATCCTTAGGCACAGGGCAGGGACTGGGATGGCTGCTCACAACACAGGAATGTGGAGGTTTAGCACATGCAAAGGAGCCAAAACCGTACACATATATCAGTGATCATAAAGACACACACAGGCATACACAGCTTAGACACACAAAACAGAGTCATTCCATAATCATGGACCATCCTCACCCTCCATTACCCTCCCAGTCACCTGAGACAAAGTCCTCCTGGGAGCACAGCTCATCCAGATAGCTCAGGACACTGGGATCAGACCAAGGCCTGGCCTCTTCCTCTAGTTCTTTCCTGGCCTTTTCCAATGTGGAGGGTGGTGGGGTGTCTTTAGCAGCTCATCCATGATGTCTATACACTCCTGCATGGCCTCAGAGGGGATCTCAGGAGTTACCTGAGTCCTGGGGAGCTGCTGATCATTGTGTATTTGTGGTAGAGCTGCCATGGTCTGTGGACTGGCATTTCTGGGGACACAGGCTGAGGGGAAGGCAGGAAGAGGGGGTAAGAGACCCAAATTCCTGCACAAACACATAGCACTGAGGACAGAGTTGGGGACATGGCTCATGAAGGTTGTTCAGGACCCTTGAACCCCATGCCTGGGGTGTAGGGGTAAGGAGTTCGTCAGTGTGAGGAAAAGATAGACTGTGTGCAGGGCTCCTACCCGCTTCTCAGGGGAGTGTGTGAGGAACTGACAGGGTGAAGGTCAGGGAGAAACCAGGAGACCAGTAGCAACTGAGCTCCAGGACTGGGGAAGTTCTAAAGACCAAAGGCTCCTACGAAGGGATAGACCCCAGGGTCCATGTCATGACCTGTGGCCTTTTCCTGTGAGTATAGGAACCTACCTGGTTTCCTGCCCACAGCTGGGGGTGGTGCCCCTGAAGCTCAGGCTTTGGAGAGGTGGGGGATTATAGGCCCTGCTCCCCATTGCTGCACTGGCAGTATGCTTGCCTGCATCTCTTCTGCCTCAAACTCCATGAAACTCGAGTAGGGGAGCACAGTCCCTCTGAGATAGGCCTAGATGGACTCTAACAGAGTCCAAAGGCAGGCAAGGGCAATGGAGAAGGGGCCTTGGGGTCCTTATGGCTCAGTAACTTAGGACTGTTGAGAACGGGGTGACATAGGCTCCTGTGTACCCAGTGAGAAACTATATATATATATATACTGTGGGAAGTTCAAGGCAGGTCACGGGTGTCATGTCAGGGTTCCAGATTGGGGAATGGGAATGCCTCGGACCCCAAGGAGGGAGAAGCTTCTGCGGGGAAGGGCCTCTCTGGGCTGCAGGCCCCTCTGATCTTGCCCTCACTCCACACAGCCTCTCTTTGGAGAGGCCCCATCAACCCCAGGCTTGCAGCCAACTCAAACTCTGCAGCCTGAGCCCAAGGCCAGATTCACTTTGCCACCATGTCGTAATAGATCAGGCACTCAGAGTTGCTTGTGCAAAGCCATTCCCACATGGCCCTTCCCAGGTCTTCCTCTAAAGTCAAGGTGGGCTTTAAGCGGGCCAGAGAGCACAGCACCAGGCTGGAACATCACAGTCAGGGTGAGTGTCTGCTCCAGCCATGTGCCTCCACTCTACAGCCTCTGATAGTCCTATTCACCCTCCACATTGGACTTTTTTCTTCCATACTCCACCCTACTTGTCCTGCTACTGGCCACCCTCAACTGTGAGAGGCGCTTTGAGAGACCCCCACAAGCCCAAGGCAGAGATGGGTCTCTCTGATCACTGCACATCTGTGACTTTGACATTGTCATAGAACTGAGAATGGTCCCTCAGTTCCAGAGGCTGGCATGGACCCCGATGAGGCGACTGAGGTGAGTGGTGTTTTTTTGGTTTTGATTTGGTTTGGTTTGGGGCCACACCCGGTGACACTCAGGGTTGCTCTTGACTATACACTCAGAAATCGCTCCTGGCCTGGGGGACCGTATGGGACACCAGGAATCGAATCGAACTCAGTACTGGATCAGCTGTGTGCAAGGCAAATTCCCTACTTCTGATCTATCACACCAGCCCCTGAGTGAGTGTTTAGGGCATGCCTCGGTCTCTATGGGGTACTGAATCTAGAAGTTCTCTGATGGCATTTCTGAGGACATGTGGATTGTGAGGCTGGACTCACTGTATTGGCCAGTGTGAACATAGCCCTGAAGGCCATTATAACCTGGAGGATGACTCCTGTGTGTGTCCAGTCCCTGTGGATTGAGTTCTAGTCCTTCCTCCAGCTGTCCCAGAGAACTTTCCTGAGGCTTCCCCTCGGTCCCCTTCTGAAAAGCTCCCATGAGCCTGAGATTCCAAGGGATTCACATGAGAAAGCAGGCAAGGGCTTCAGTGTCTGGAGTCTGAGGAAGGTACATTTGGGTCAGGAGCTTTTAGTGCTGCCAGTGCTGGAAGTTCTGATAAACACTCTGGGAACTTCAGGAGTCTTCATGGGGGTGGGGGGCTTTGTTCTGGGCAGGGGTCACACCAATGTCCTCAGTTATCCACTAGGCCAGAGGCCCACCATTGGAGAATGCTGGGGCTCACCTGGGCTACTTTGGGTGGAGCTTTTGAGGAGCAAAGCCCCCCTGGACAGCCTGAGTGACACTGGAGGCTGTGGTGGGTATCGAGGTCTTCTGCACAGAGGATGTTGAGATAAGGGGTGCAGTATAACCAGTACCTCCAGACAGAGACCCTGCTGCACCCTACTTAGGTGTAACCTGTGTTAGTAGCACAGGCTATTTCTGGGCTGTTGCCATAAGCTCCGCTTCAGGTCCAACCTGGGTGATGACCATGCCAGACTCAGGGTCACGGGGTCCATGTCCAGCAGCTCCTGTCACTGGGAATATTGGGGGGAAAGGCGACAGAATAAGAGGGCTGCAGGATCCATGACTGAAGTTAACAGCAGGGTCAACTGAATTGGTTCCTGGGGAGGCAGTTGGACAGGCTCTGAAGTGAGGACGGGCAAGTCCCTGAAAGCTGAGCCAGAAACCCCCCGGGTTCAGGGTCATGTCTGGGAGCACCTCAGGAAATGCTGTGGAGACAGGAAAGGGGTATGAGAATGAGGAGTGTGCAGGGGGGAAGGAACTTGTGTCCGTCTATATTCCCCGGGACGTCCCTCAGTCCCAGCTCTCACTATTAAAGGCCCTTTGCGGGGTAAAGGGCAGTGAACACTGTCTCAGCATTGGGTTCCTGACTCAGTGGGATCCTTCATCTTAAGCTCAGTTATTGGTCACTCAGACCCAGAGTTTAGTGCCATGTAAGGCATCTGTGATAGCTGCACTGACAGCCTAGACATCCCTGGCCTCTGCCCTACTGACTCATGGAAAATGTGTTTCGTGTACTTGGGTCATAAGCCTGAGAGTTAAAGGTCCTGAGAAGTCACTAAAAGTGGCTGGACCATCCCAACGATACACAATCAGCACTAAATAGGGTTTATGTCACCCATTTTATTTTTTTTACACATTAAGTTAGTGTTTTATTTCCTTACTATGCAAATAATATGAGGAACTGGTCTATTTTTTAAAAGCTCATGAATACCATCAACTGTCCCTGGCTTCTTTCAATGAACAGAATTAGTACATAAATAGAATGTTGTTATGCTTTCTAAAATGTTTACAAAAATTATATCAAAATTCACAGAAAGCCCTTCCAAATCTGTTGTCTATTAAGGGCAAATAATAATGGTCATCTTCTCAGGATGATCCTCTTGGAAGAGAGTCAATTCTAAGCTGGTGACATAAATGTAAGAATCCACCACAATTTTTTTTCTTTTTTTTTTTTTTGTTTTTGGGTCACACCCGGCAGTGCTCAGGGATTACTCCTGGCTCCATGCTCAGAAATTGCTCCTGGCAGGCACGGGGGACCATATGGGGCACCGGGATTCGAACCGATGACCTTTTGCATGAAAGGCAAACGCCTTACCTCCATGCTCTCTCCCGGGCCCCAAGAATCCACCACAATTTTTAGTACCAAACTGTTGCCAACTTGGCATGAAGTTCTTTTGTTACACTGAAAATTTTGAACTGTAAGACAAATGCCATGGTCCAGGAATTATAATCTAATGATTAAGTCAGATAAGTGATGGCAGTTAAAAATTATATTCTTAAAATATGGGAACCTGGTACGCTAGTTTTTTTTTAAGTGTGATAGAAATTCTTAAAAACAGAAATACAACAGATTCCATTCTTTGTTAGACAGAAACCACTACTATTGCTATTCAAATTAATATTTTGAAATTTCTTTGTCATAAAAACGTTTTCCCCTAGTATCTTTATTTTCAAGTGGGGTGCATTTTACCCCCTGTTATTTTGAATGTATCTTTCCCCCCAAATCAACTAAATTCTAAATGGAAACAATAATGACCATTACATACATTATTTTAAAAAGTGAAGTAGATTCAAATGTGGATTTGAAAACCAGAGTTCTCAAACTGCTTTGCATAAAAACTATCACTGAAATTAGTTGAAAGTTTTAAGAGTTTTTCTGAGGCTGAGATTTTAACACTCGTTTAGTATTTATGTTATTTAAAGGTTAGTTTTACAGTCATACTTATAACTGATAACATTTCAGAAAATAGATAAGTGAAGAGCTATGAATGCCAGTAAACCCATTTGCATCACTTCATAGCATCAATAATAAACATAACATTTCATCCTTCTGTTAAACTTTTTCATTTTCTTTTCTCATTTCTTTTATATATTTTTGTTATTCTCTATTCAATATGGGCAAAAGTGCATACAAGGCCCTGATCCAGTGGTAATTTATAGTTGTATGCCACCCATTTTAAACATTAGACATTCTTCCTCAGTCTTTCTGTTCACCTCAGTTGTCACTGGGTCTCTGAGTTTTATGAGCTTCAACATGATGACAGTAGGGACTGAAAAGATTAGATAATGTCTGAGTCAGACTGTCATGGAGATTTCCAGAGTTCTGTAGCTGCTAGCCATTTTAGGTTGACCATGAATGACACTAAGGACACACTCAACCCCTCACACCCACACTCATCCTCACAGATTACCTCCTTCTGAATCTATCCCAGTTCACTGGACCAGGGGCCAATGCCGCTTATCAGCCTTCACAATGAAGAATATAGGGACCACGATTCAGAGAATGAACTGCTCATGCAGATGCTCAGAATCAAAATGGCAGAGAAGGCTGTTTAAATTTAAATTTCAGAATGTTGGGCCAACGGCATCCTGTAGTTACCTCCTTCTGAATTCATCCCAGTTCACTAGACCAGGGGCCAATGCCGCTTATCAGCCTTCACAATGAAGAATATAGGGACCACGATTCAGAGAATGAACTGCTCATGCAGATGCTCAGAATCAAAATGGCAGAGAAAGCTGTTTAAGTTTAAACTTCAGAATGTTGGGCCAAGGGCATCCTACAGTGACAGGGTTGGGGCGGGGAGGACAGGAGGGTCTGGGTGGGAGAACATTCCATGGGGCTTGGTTGAGGGGGGGTGTCAGGCGGAGAGCCAGAGCCAGAACTTTCCTTCACACTTTTCAATGGCAGCACAGTTGGCATAGCCACTTTCAGCCACTTAGACAGCTTTCAGATACACAGCACACAGGTTGGACTTGCTGTTCTCTTTACTGCCTCTTCCATCAGTCACGTTTTGTGGCCCTCAAACGAGTCTACTTCCTTTCTCCTGCTAACCCACTTCAACAGAGACTACTCTTTCAGCAAACTTTACACCACAGTGGTTCATCAACCCGTGGAATTTGGACTTCCAAAGAGGTTGGCCCAGTCGATGCAGAGTTTTGGGTTGATGTTTATGCATACATTTTTATGCGTAATATTCAATACTGTTTGACTGCTAAAAATGTAAGACACAAACACTGTGTGTTCAGTGTTTCCTGGAACTGATAGTTCTGTAATGTCAGAGAGGAGTTGCTTTATTAAAGATTTTTTAAATTTTATTTATTTATTTTTGGTTTTTGGTTTTTGGGACACACCTGGTGACGCTCAGGGGTTACTCCTGGCTATTCACTCGGAAGTCGCTCCTGGCAGGCATGGGGGACCATACGGGGAACCGGGGATCGAACCGTGTCCGTCCTAGGTTAGCGCAGGCAAGGCAGGCACCTTACCTTCAGCGCCACCACCCGGCCCCTTTTTTAAATTTATTTTTTAATAACGTCTTTATTTAAACATGATTACAAACATGTTTGTTGTTGGGTTCCAGTTACAAAAAATAAAAAGAACACCCCCACCCTAGTGCAACCTTACCACCACCAATGCCCGACTTTACTAAATATTTTTATCCTTTCAGGAATTGCCATGCATCAAGTTTCATACAGGTATCAGATCCAAAACTGCTACTTCTTTCCAGTCTTAGCGAAGTATAGACTATTTTTGCCTTGTTAAATGTTACGTTTTAATCAAGGAATATTTCAGAACTGCTAAGTTTTCCAAGGGCTAGCGGTATTGAGGTATTCCTCAACTTTCTCTGGTTAAAATAATGCTTTCTGTCACAGAGAACCACTTTTCTGTTTAGTTGATATATTGCTTAGCATATATTATGCACTGAAGCCCATAGGCAACTTATAGTGATTATTTTTAGTGGTTTTTCCCTATCCTTAAAAATGTATATGTTGCACTGTATTGGTTGACATGTGCAATGATTTTTTTTATACAAGGAACATGGCATCATCTTTAGGAGGTTATATCTGAACAGCACAAACTTCTATAATCCTTATCCAAGTCCTTCTATCCCTGACAACTCAGTGGCAAATGGCAAAGGGAGGTGTCACTTGGAACCTGAAAAGAATAGATGTGCATCCGAGTTCGACGATTAAACCATAAATAGGGGCCGGGCAGTGGCGCTGGAGGTAAGGTGCCTGTGCTAACCTAGGACGAACCGAGGTTCGATCCCCTGGTTCCCCATATGGTCCCCCCGTGCCTGCCAGGTGCGACTTCTGAGCGAATAGCCAGGAGAAACCCCTGAGCATCACTGGGTGTGGCCCAAAAACAAAAACAAAAACAAACAAAAAAACCCATAAATAAAATGTCTTTCAGCACTATAAATAAAATGTCTTTCAGCGTAATTTTGTCTTTGGTTTAAAAACCCCAAATTCAGATTTCCTATATAATATTGGTGACAGTGTGTAGGAAAAAATTTCTAAACTTCCAAATTTTAATGGATTAGTAAATTTTCTCCAAAGTCTCAATCTAAAATTATTTGTGATTTGACATTCCTATACAATATTCAATACTGTTTGAGTGCTGAGAGGAAAATGACCTGCTCAGTGATTTTTCCATCAGATCATTTAACTCTGCAGCATGGAAACTGGTTTTGCAGAGGTAGATCTTTGGGTGTTTGCCAGGAGCCATTTTGTGCACTGGACACTGTCTTAGTAGATGGAGTGATAGAAATTCATGCAAAATCAAGGAGAGATAGCACAGCAGTAGGGTGTTTGCCTTGCAGGACCAACAGTGGATCAAATCCCAGCATTCCATACGGTCCCCCCATGACTACAGGAGCGATGTCGAGCATGAAGCCAGGAGTAACCCCTGAGCACCACTGGGTGTGGCCCACAATCCAAAAAAAAAATTCATGCAAAATCAAGGAGAACTTTTCATAGACACTGTTGTTGGTCATGGAAAATAATAAATTGAGGGGCTAGGCAGTGGCGCTGGAGGTAAGGTTCCTGCCTTGCCTGTACTAGCCTAGGATGAACCGAGGTTCGATCCCCCGGTTTCCCATATGGTCCCCAAGCCAGGAGTGACTTCTGAGGGCATAGCCACGAGTAAGCCCTGAGCGTCACTGGGTGTGGCCCAAAAACCAAAAAAAAAAAAAGAAAGAAAATAATAAATTGAGACAGTTCTTGGGTCTTGGACTTTGATTTTGGATGTAGTAAATAATTTTCAGCTAAAAGTTTCCTGGAAGATGGACTTTGAGATGAAATATGCCCCTTAGTCTATGAAGCAAGACCTGATTGTTAGTTCCTCACTCTGTCATGAAAGTTCACCAATAATTATAGACAATCTCATGCATGACTCACAGAAGTTTCCACCCAAAACACCCCCTGCAGAGATGTGCTTGCATGCACATCAGGGCCTGGCATGACCTCTTCCAGCACAGCACTAGACAGATAGAGGTAATGTACCAATTTTGGTGAAATAATTCCGCTTGAGGATATTTGTCCCCATGTCTGTGTCAGGGGAAAACAATGGGGTGCATGTGCCTCTCCAGCTCTCTTCAGGTCTCTTCACCAGCCTGGGGTATTGTGATAACCCAGTACCAGATGTGATCTGGGTTCTGGTTCTGGATGCTGAGCGCTGGGGGGAGGTAAAGGACCCCTAAGACCATTCATAGCAATTGCCTTATGATCCTGTTTGGAATCTCACAAAAAAGCAAGAACTCACTTCTTCCTAATTTGCAATCCCTAGTTCTGGAGCAGGAAGTATTTCAGGCCACTGGTACATCAGGGGAAGTTATAGAAGCTCTAACATACATCCTCAGAAATTCGCTTGTTTTCCTAAAATATTGGGGACCAACCGTCATGTTTCAACACTTTTCCCTACATATAATAAAACAAACATAATATGAATGCCCAATTGAAGCACAGTTGCTATCCAGGTTTGCTGGAGATGCCAGAGTTAAGCAAGTACTAGTGATAGTGTTAGGCTAGATTCATTTGACCACATGGAATTGACAACCAAACTTTTGGTGTATACTCAATCAAAAGTTTGCTTGCCATTTGTTGATATTGTGGATCCCAGATACATCTTTTTCAGAGAATAGGTAGAGGTGGTTCAGTCATTGTCAGCAGACAGGTACATGAATGAAAAGTTGCAATCCAGACCTGTGTGTTTTTGCATCATGATTACCAATTCCTAGAAAGGCAGGCTCAGTAAAGACATGGATTAATGCTGTTTATTTGGGGAAGCAGCCCACAAAATTATTTAGCCCAGCAGAGCAACCAGAACGTGTTGAATCCATCAAACCTGAGAATCCTGAGGTGTTTCTGGTACCAAGACTAGGTTAGTTCAGGTTCCTTCATCCTACCAGGCCTTGATCAGGAGGGAATAATGTGCAGAGCAAAGAGCAATTGGAAAGAGCCTTGAGAATGTCCAGGGGAAGGAAGACCCTGAGTTGGGCACTGACCGGAGAGCAGCTCTCAGTTATCTCAGTTTTGTAATCAAAAGCCAAGACCTTGTCATCATTCAATACTGTTCATTATTTTATTTCTATATCTGGATGATTGAGGTTACACAGTATTTGTCTTTCCTCTGAATTACTTAGCCTGTCACGATGCTCTTTGGTCCATACAAGTTGCAGTAAACTGCAAGATTTCATCTTTCTATATCGCCAGGTATTTTCCAGGTGTGTATATACAACAATTTCTGACCTGTTCACGTCTTGTTAGACATTTTATTGTTTTCCTTCCTACTGTACTTGCAATGCAATGAAGATACATGACCCTATATAGTTTTGATTTAATGGGTGTTTTTTTGGAGGTAATCTACCATGTGTAGCATCACCGAATCCTAAGCAACCTATATTTTTGCTTTTTGAGAAATCTCCAAAGTTTTCCACAGAGACTTTAAACAAATGATTCCCATACACTATGAATGAGGGTTCCTTTATCATCACACTCCACCAATACTGGTTGTTACAAGCTTTTTGTGAAGAGATTAAGTTATTCTCTCTGGTATGATATATGTTATTGTTTTCCTGGTATCAAGTTATCTCTGATAACAAGTAAATGAATGCTTTTTACATTACTACATGTGACTACAGACTGTATGTCCTTTCAGAGATATGTACCGGTATGTTCACCTTTATTTTTCAATGCAGTTATTGAATTTATTTGGGGGGGTTGGGGCCACACCTGGTGATGCTCAGGGGTTACTCCTGGCTATGTGCTCAGAAATCGTTCCTAGCTTGGGGGACCATATGGGACTCTGGGGGAATTGAGCTGTGCTCCACCCTAGGCTAGTGTGGGTAAGGCAGATGCCTTACCACTTGTGTCACCACTCTGGCCCCTGATTTTTTTGTGTTTAACGAGTGCACTATGTATTGTATTTTGGATACTCAATCTTTTGTGAAAAGCATGGTTTGCAAATTCAAATAGATATTTTTAATTACAAACAAAAATTATAAATATTTATATCATATTTCTTTACCCCTTAACAGTATTTTTTATGATTACCTTTTTAATCTAATTTAGCATTTTAAAACTACTTCACATGATTTAATAATAGCTATTCCATGTGGTATGTGGTTCATTTGTTGTTGTTGTTTTTTTGGGGGGGGTCGCACCCGGCAGTGCTCAGGGGTTACTCCTGGCTCCATGCTCAGAAATTGCTCCTGGCAGGCACAGGGGACCATATGGGGCACCGGGATTCGAACCGATGACCTTTTGCATGAAAGGCAAACGCCTTACCTCCATGCTATCTCCCGGGCTCCCATTTGTTGTTGTTTTTATTTTGTCTTTTTGGGGGGTATTTTGGACTATACCCATTGACGCTCAGAAGTTACTCCTGGCTATGCGCTCAGAAATCACTCTAGCTTGGAAGGACCATATGGGACGCCAGGGGATGAAACCACAGTCAATCCTAGGCTAGCACTTGCAAGACAGATGCCTTACCTCTAGCGCCACTGCTCCGACCCCACATTTGTTTTTAAAAATATTTTTCAACCATTAGTTCTATGTATGACTTAAGGCTTCTGTATCAGTTTCTTTCCCAGTGAAGGGAAATTATCAACCTGCTTTCTTCAAATAAATTTAGAGCTCATTTTCTCTGCTCCTATGAACCCCAAAACCCCCCAATAAGTTCCAGTGTAAAACTGAGACTCTGTGTGTTCCATGTCATACAAGTACATAGAGAAATATATATTGGTGTGTGTGTGTAAGTATAGAACATTTTTGTTTAAAGGGCCAGAGCGATAGCACAGTAGTAAAGCATTTGTGTTGCACACAACCAACACAGGATGGACATCGATTTGAATCCCGGCATCCCATATGGTCCCCCGAGCCTGCTAGGGGTTATTTCTGAGCACAGAGACAGGAATAACCCCTGAGCACCACTGAGTGTGACCCCAGCCCCTCCCAAAAGAACTTTTTTATTTAAATTATTGTATTTTAGGTCAAATGTTTACATTAGTGTTAAGAGGTACCACCTCTGACAACCCAACATATTTGAAACCTCATTTCTTT
Source organism: Crocidura indochinensis (assembly GCA_004027635.1). NCBI lineage: Eukaryota > Metazoa > Chordata > Mammalia > Eulipotyphla > Soricidae > Crocidura > Crocidura indochinensis. The sequence continues at coordinate 30,617 of PVKC010004752.1, forward strand.
TACTTTTTAGGAACATCTCATTGACTTCTGTCTTTAGAAACCTCTTATGATTTTTCTAAGATTTATCCAGTTTTTCTGTGTGCTCTCAACACCTTCTTTTATTTTATTCATTAAGACTAAGTTCTGGTGGGAACTTTACTATATCTTAGTGTTGAAGTGTTTACCATGTTCATTCTGACCATTTAAAATTTTTGCCATGAATATTATGTATTGCTTTACACTTTTCTGTTCTGTTATTCACTCCTGAGGGATATATTTTTATATCTCCTATTTTTGCTTAAAACCATTTGTATTTATTAAATTAACACTATTTTATATTTTTTAAAGTAGATGAACTAGCCTGGTATACTCTGATCCCTGTCATTCAAAAATGCTTTGTTTCTGGCTTTTATCTCACCATTACTGAATTCTATAAGTTACTTGGCTTATTCTTCATGTATTCACGGTTAGTGTGTGCTAAGAAGCACCTGATTTGCAAGTCAAAGGCTTTCTCAACCCTTGGTTTTAGGTACAATTGAAAATAGCTCCTCTGTCAGGTATCAGATAGTATTTATTTTTAATTTTTGATCTTTGAAATGTGATTTTAAATATTGTTATTTACAAAGTTATTCACAATACAGTTGTTTCAAGCATTCAATGTTCCTACATCAGTCCCATCACCATGTGACCTTCTTGGCAGCTTCCCACACAGCCCAAGCCTGCACCCCCTTAGCACACAGGAAGTAGTTTACTGTTGTGACCTTCTTGGCAGCTTCCCACACAGCCCAAGCCTGCACCCCCTTAGCACACAGGAAGTAGTTTACTGTATATTCCTTGTTTTAACAAAATGTAAATGGAATTATCAGATTACAGTTTAATTATTGAGACTTTGAGAAACTTCGTGTATCTCAGCCTGGTGTTAGTAAAGTCATATTGTTGGAGGATTTCCCGAGCTCTTTGGTGCTAGCTGAGCCTAGAAAGCTCCTAAGCCACTTTCCCATCAATTTGCTGTGCTCCTACTGGGGTTGTCAACCTTGTGAAATTTGGAGCAGTTACATGGCCCTGGACACCCATCCAGGAGCTGTGGAGCTAGTACAATTGAGAGGCTTGATATCTCTTTAGTTGGGAAACTACGCTTTTTTTTCTTTTGTTTATAAATCCTTAGTTGGAGAAAAACCTTTTTCTCATATTATTTTTTAAACAACTATTTTATTTAAACACCGCAGTCACAAAATTGCTCGTGATTGAGTATCTGTCATAGAATGTACACCACCCTTCTCCAGTGCACTTCTTCTGCCTCCAGTGTTCCAATTTCCCTTCCATCTTTCCCCAACCAAGCCCCACCTATCTCTGGGGCAGGCATTTTACTTCTCTCTACTTTTTTTTTTTTTTGGCACTGTTGGCTTCATACAAAGCAAATGCCCTACGGCTGTGCTAAAGCTCTGGTTCCAAGAATATACAGAATTTTATTGGCGATCCAAAATATCCTCATGGATCTGAAATGCCACCATTGTTATACATCACATTTATATGAATCTCTCATCTTTATTCTTTTTCATATTTTGCATGAAGGGTGGGCACACTGTGAATTGAATTTAGTACTAGGTACAGGCAAGTATGTACTCCACCATTTGGTTATATCTGTGACTTCTCATCTCTTCTCTCATGGAACAGAGGATGGTTTACTCTCAGCTATGCTCTGAGATTACGGCTAGTATAGCTCAGGAGATCATATGTGGTGCAAGCAGTTGTATCCGTCAACCATGTTCAAGGACAGCACTTTAACCTCTCTTCTCTTTCCATCTCATCTCTTTTATTTTTTCATTTGCTTGTTTGTTTTGGAACCAAGCCTGGTGGTGTTTAGGGCTTAATCTTGGCTCTGCACTCAGCAGTCACTCACTTGACTTGAAGTACCATATAGGATAGCAGGCATTGAACCTGATTTGACCATGTTCAAGAAAGTACCTTACCTCTTGTACTATCTCTCTGGTGCCATCTTTTAAAAATATTTAATTAGGGGGCCGGGCGGTGGCGCTGGAGGTAAGGTGCCTGCCTTGCCTGTGCTAACCTAGGACGGACCGAGGTTCGATCCCCTGGTTCCCCGTATGGTCCCCCGTGCCTGCCAGGAGCGACTTCTGAGCGAATAACCAGGAGTAACCCCTGAACGTCACCGGGTGTGGCCCAAAAACAAAAAACAAAACAAAAAATATTTAATTAAATTATTGAATTTGAGTGCCACACTCAGTGTTGCTCAGTCCCATTCCTTGTTCAGCAATTATTCCTGCACATGCCCCGGGGACTATATGTGAATCCTGGGACTGAATCTAGTCAGATATGTGCAAGGCATGTATCTTATCTGCTGAACTTTCTCTCCAGCTCCAAGAACAATGTTAATAAGTGTACTTGACCTTTCCCTTTTATTGGGGGGTGGGTGTTGGGACCATACCTGGCAATGCTCAGGGATTACTTCTGACACCGTGCTCAGGGATTACTTCTGGCAGTGGTGAGGCACCATATGGGATGGTTCGAATGGAGCTTGAGTAGGCTTAGTGCAATGCAAATGCCCTTGTCTGCTATACTATCTCTCCGATTCCATTTATTCCTTTCTTTTAAAAGAATGCTATTAAATTTTACTGTCAAAATTTATTGCTTTTAGTAGGATTAACTATTAAACTTTGAGTTGAAGCTTCAATTAGGAAGTTAATCCCCTTTGCAGGAATTTCAGAAGCAACATTTGAAATCTTGGTTTTGTCTTATTTTGTTTGTTTTTTAGTTTTTGCGTCATACCTGGCAGCTTTCAGGGGTTACTCCTGGCTCTGCGCTAGGAAGGCGTTCCTGGAAGGTTTGGGGGACCATATGGGATACCTAGATTCGAACGAAGGTCTGTTGTGTTTTGGCCACATGCAAGGCAGACACCTTACCACTGTGCTATCGCTCAGCCCCAACATTTGAAATCTTGATTTAATGATTTTTTTTTAAATTAACTTCACTTTAGTTAATTTTTTTTTTTTTTTGGTTTTTGGGTCACACCCGGCAGTGCTCAGCGGTTACTCCTGGCTCCATGATCAGAAATTGCTCCTGGCAGGCACGGGGGACCATATGGGGCACCGGGATTCGAACCGGTGACCTTTTGCATGAAAGGCAAACGCCTTACCTCCATGCTATCTCCCGGGCCCCCAGATTTTTTTTTCAAATATTCATTCTACCACCTATCAGCTGTATAACCAGGGGAACATTACATAACTTCTCTGATTTTCAATTTCTCATATATAAAATAGATATTAAGACATCTCTCCAGCCCACATAAAAGGCTCTTAATATGTTTATTTGTTAATTCTGAATCTGTAACTATTCAGTAAAAATCAGTTTGTGCTATTGTAAGTGACAAAATCTGAGTAAAGCTGTTATCCAATAAGATTCTGTTGCTACTTTGACTTTCCAGTGTACAACTTTTATTTATTTTTGGTTTGGGGACTATAGTTGGCAGTGCTCAGGGGTTACTTATGGTTCCATACTCAGAAGTAATTTCTGGTGTTGCTTAGTGGACAATGCTGAACCAAATGGCCACAAGTAAAAGCAAGCTATACACAGCTATACACTATACACAGGACTATCTTTCCTGCTTTAATAACGTACAACATTTTTGTTGTGTTTTTTTTTTTATTTTGGGGTCACACCCGGCAGCACTCAGGGGTTACTCCTGGCTCTGCACTCAGAATTTGCCCCTGGCAGGCTTGGGGGCCATGTGGGATACCTGGGAATCAAACCCGAGTTTGTCTTTGGTCGACTGCCTACAAGGCAAATAAGCTACCTGCTGTGCTATCACTCCAGTGCCCCCCACCAACTTGTAGTTTTATGAAACCATAAGAATATGAAAAGCTAAACTTGTGAGATAAAAGGAGAAAGACAATAAATAGTTACCATCATTAAAATGCAGTATGAAATTTCCTCCTCTGGACTTTTCCTACCAACTTTTTCTCCGTTAGTACCTAACCAAAGGTAAGAGACACCTAGAAGTAAAGAGACACTTCTTTCCACCTGAAGTTCTCCATTTTTATTTACAGTTATTTAAAATACTAAAACTAGGGGACAGAGCGGGAGGGCGTTTGCCTTGCACTCAGCCAATCCAGGACTAACCACGGTTTGATCCTGGGCGGTGTCCCATATGGTACCCCTATCCAGGAGCAATTTCTGAGCACAGAGCCAAGAGTAACTCCTGAGCATCACCTGGTGTGGCCCCAAAACAACAAAAACAAAAAAAAGCTCTCCTCTCCTCTCTGCTGAGCCAATCTACGGACCGGGACCCCAGTCTCTCGGTAAGATGGTCTCACCCGACCCACGTGGGACTGATTGAGCCGTGTGATTGGGGATCCCAGAAACATAAAGACCACGACCGGCCATGCTCTGCCTCTCCTCTCCTCTCTGCTGAGCCAATCTACGGAC
>PVKC010004753.1:0-34864 GCA_004027635.1 Crocidura indochinensis
GCTCGATCAGTCCCACGTGGGTCAGGTGAGACCATCTTACCAAGAGACCAGGGTCCCGGTCCGTAGCTTGGCTCAGCAGAGAGGAGAGGAGAGGCAGAGCATGGCCGGTTGTGGTCTTTATGTTTCTGGGATCCCCAATCACATGGCTCGATCAGTCCCACGTGGGTCAGGTGAGACCATCTTACCGAGAGACCGGGGTCCCGGTCCGTAGCTTGGCTCAGTTTTTATTTGCTTGTTTGTTTTGGGGCCACACTCAGTGGCACTCAGTGTTACTCCTGACTGTGGTCTCAGAAATCACTCCTGGCAGGATAGTGGGGACAATGTGGATGCAGGTCACACCCTATGGCAGCACTCAGGGATTACTTCTGAGCTCAGAAATCGCTCCTGGCAGGCACAGGGGACCATATAAGATGCCGGGATTCAAATCACCATCTGTCCTGGATCGGCTGCTTGCAAGGCAAATGCCTTACCGCTGTGCTATCTCTCCGGCCCCATATATACTCTGCGTTTTTTATATAAATCACATATTATCTATCTCAAAGGTTCAATAAAGATAGTAAATAAAGTAAAATACAATAAAATAAAATAAAATAAATAAAAATGCTTAACAAGTTACTCCAGATCTAATATTGACTTGACCACTCCAACTGTTCAGATTAATATATTGCTACCACTTTTCTATATTTGGTTACATGATTTAAACAAAAGCTGCTCTATTTAAAGCACGACAATTTACCAAGTCATTTGTATCTTAATTTTATATAAACAATGTTCCAGCATCAATCTCACCACCAGTATCAACTTCCCTCCACCAATGTTCTAGATCTCTCATACCTCCTGGACTCCAACCTACTATATTGACAGATACCCTTTTACATTCAGTTGTTAAACTGAGAATTACTGCAGTTCCTGATTTTACTATTCTGAGTCTCATGATCTTTTTTTAATCTGTAATTTGTACATTTATGCTATTATTCTTTAATAACAGAAATAAACATGCATTTCCTTAATAAGACAGATGGGTGAAACATGAAGATGTGAAATATATACACAATGGAATAATCCAACCATTTTTAATATTCCAAATAATTTACATATTAGCTTTACCTTATAATAATTCTGCATGGTCTTGTGTGAGAGGCACAACTCTGCATTTTTGATTAAGGTAACTAACATTCAGAGAACAAATTTAGCATAAGAAAAAGATACAAAAGTCATCAAAAGTGTATTTTGGCAGTGGTAAAGCTGGAAGTTTGAGCTCTGTAACTTTGCTCTAAAGTTCCTTCTGCTATATTTGGTTTAACAATTAAATCTGTATTGTTATACAAATGTCTTTCTATTTAGATGTTCCTCCTTTGTACCTGGGGCACTAACACATTATCATCTAAGTAGAATATTCTTACTGTGATATTTTTAGTCCAAGACACAATCATTTCTATTAAAATAGAGATTACTGGGGCTGGAGAGATAGTATGCAGAGCACTTGCCACATACATAAACAACCCAGGTTTGATTCCCAAAATCTCATATGGTCCTTCAAACCCATCAATAGTGATCCCTGATCACAGAGCCTGGAGTAATAACTGAGAATATCAGGATATGCCAAATCCCCCCAAAATAAAACTATAGTTAACATTCTGAAATGCTGGGATGGGAGGGGCCCTCTTGATATATTGGTAGGGCCCCAATCTCAATCAGGCAATATACAACTGACATTGGGTGTTCTGGTGTTTCTAGAGAGATGGGAGACTCAAACCCAGTGGTATTGTAGGGGTTGGGGGACAAAAAATTGCATTGTCAGAAATCAAACTCAAAATCAGTGCATCACACAGACTGAACATATTCAATAATTCACGCTATTTCTTGATTTTCAGAAATATTTTGAAAGGATATTTTGAAAGGATGTTTTATAAATTTAAAAATATAATATTTGGGGCCGGAGATATAGCATGGAGATAAGACATTTGCATTGCGTGCAGAAGGTCGGTGGTTCAAATCCCGGCATCCCATATGGTCCCCCGAGCCTGACAGGAGCGATTTCTGAGAGTGGAGCCAGGAGTGACCCCTGAGCACTGCCAGGTGTGACCCCAAAATCAAAAATAAATAAATAATATAAAAATAAAATATTTGAAATAAGTATGACAAAACTGAAAGAGTTTTGGAATTGTAATGGATATTAGATATTGGAATCCGCAATAAAGTCTTAAGTGAAGATAAAGAAAGCACTAAAACATCTGATCTTGTACTTTAAACAGAGTTCTTTAGCCTGGAGAGATGATAAAGAAGGGGTATGCTATTTTGTTTTGGTTTTTGTGGGTGAGAGTTATGAGAAGGAGAGAAAGAAAGGACAAGAGAGAACGAGATTCTGGAGTTTGTATAGCAAGTGATAAGTAATGGTAAATAAGTATGGATTATTTACATAATATTTATATTCTTAAAATAGTATTGCTATAATCTTCATTTGGTATGCTGTTATTGTTATCTTTCACAAATATCACATTGATTCATGAGACATATTTACATTGCACATTTTAACTAAATATTTTCCAACTGGTGTTTTTAGGGGTAAAAATCATTAAGATTTGGATATGGAGGAATAATATATTTTCTATTATTCTAAAATCATACATTTTTAAATGCCTGGCTTTTACCACCTCCATAAACTTCTTTTTCTTTAACTTTCAGAGAAAAAATAATATGCGATATTACTGTCTATTCCATATCTTCATATACCTTGTGCACTAGGTTTCAATCATCTCAACTTGCCTGAATGATAGTGTTTCTATATTAAACATGATTTTTCTGTGCTCAGTGTTAGAATAAGTCTTTTTCAGTGATGTTCTATGTACTTTTATAGTGTTAGTGACTCTAGAACCAGTTCCTAGCTTTAAATTATGGATTCACCTTTTAGTACCTGAAAAATATTGCTTAATATCAGGGCTGGAGGGATATTACAGAAAGAAGTATATTTGTCTTGCATGCTGCAGATCAGGGTTAGATCTTCAGCATTCCATATGGTCTCCGAGCACAGTCAGGAGTACTTCCTAGACACAGAGCCAGAAATTACCTTTGAGCAATGCCAGGTATGGCCACAAAAACAAACTAAAAAAGTTTTTAAATATCCCTGTGCTCAATGTTATTTAAAAATTTGAGCAATAAAAGTATATGCTTCAAGCCAGAGGGGTGGCACAATTGGTAGTGCAGCACTGATAAGCTGTTCCGGGTCTTGTAACATCTTGTTTACTACAGTCAGCTTATGTGTGATGTCAACAAGAAAAGCTAAGTCCATGAGCCATTTGTGATCACTCAACTCAGAAACAGCATTCCCATCCTTCTCCATAAAGGCTTTCACTTCTCTCACTCAAAAAATCTTTCAGGACATTTCCCCTGCTGAGCCAACATACCTCGGTGAAATAGAGCACATCTCCATATTTTGACTCCATTTCCTCTAAAAAAGCATGGAACCTCCTGTGCTTTAAGCCCCTGATTCTGCTTTGGTTGATGCATTTCACAACAACAGATATCACATTGTCACATGGCAGTCATTTACTGCAAAGGGCCTACTGAGGGATAATACAGTGAAGAGAAATGGCCTTCTCTACACTCTCCTCTTCAAGTTTTATTTTTGAACAAGTGCCACCAGTACATTTAAGTCTGGGAAAATTGTATGTGTGTTAACCTGTATCTAAGTATAATAATAGAGATCATATATTCATTATCCATTTATATATCAAGTAATGTATTTTATGTCTTATCTACTGTCAAAAAAAGTTACAGGAAAGGTGGAACTAAAACATCATTTGACGATGCTAATTTTATTTTTATGCACAAAAATTCAGGTCTTAATTTCATGTTTCTTATGTACAGTGAGCAATACAAAACCCACTCCCATTGCCAAAGTGATAACAGATATTTTTCCCTCATTTTGTTGGATTTCCAGAACCTTTTTAACCATCTCTCTTCTCATCATGTCAGTGCTCTCATTTCTGCAATAAAATTTGTCTATCTTGAATTTTTTAATTGCACAGTATTGTTTTCTTACCTAAAACAGATGAGTAAGATAATCAACATTTAGCCTTTTCTTTCTGGTTGATTTAATTTATTTTGACCCCTTCCAGTTACATCTCTGTTGATCCCAAAGGCAATATTTTATTTTATCTTGGTGTATTTTATAGTGTGTATTTATCTACTCATTCATTGTCAGGCCCTCGGGTTCTTCTAATTTCTTACACTTTTAAATAGAATTAAGCCTATTTTTGTTGGCACATACCATTTTGGATCAGTTAATCTGCATTCCGTGTATAAAATATAGAAGTGGTATTGCCAAATCATATAATTGATATATATAAATATATATTTTAAATTTTAAGAATCTCCATTGTGTTTCACAAGGAACATTAACAATTCATATTCTCTACAATTCTATATAAGGATTACTATCTTTAAGAACATGAAGACCTATAAATTTTCTTCCCTTTACTATACAAATATTTCCCAGAAATATTATATATATATCTTTTTAATGATATATCTTTTTTGAGATAAGTTATGATGACTGTTTTTCTATAGGATTATTTACTTTTTCAATGTTTTCTCCAGCAAAGTATTTAACCACTTCAAATTTTACATATTATCATAGTGTTTACATGTAATCAATATTTTATATATATTTGCTTCCTTTGGTTATTTAATTGTTCCTTATATCTCTTAATTATTAGATACTTTTTTCAAATAGATAGTGTGCTGATATTTTCTCCCAATTATATATCTTTTGTTTATTTATAACTTTAACAGTTTCATTTATTGAAAGCTCATTTATTGAAAAACTGAATAGTTCTATTCAGTTGAATTTCAGAGTACATAACAACAGTCAAAATCGAAGTGTTTTTATCTGTTTTTTAATAGTACTTTATAATTTTTGTCTAAAATACAAGTTAATACATTATGAGTTAGGTTTTTGTTATTATTTAAATGTAATTGTTTTCTTTATTTCCTTATTTAATGTGTATAGATAGAATTTTAAATTTCCATGTATTGCATATTTAATAATTTTAAGTCATTGTTTTGTATGTTGATGATTTTTTACTGTATCATTTATTGATATTTTTATTTTTCATTTATTTAATTGCACTGTCATAAAATAGACTTGGATTTGAGTAAATTTTTTCTAAGAAATCAGTATTTCTAGCATCTTTTAATCAATTACCACACTCTTATTGACAAAATATAGTAGTATACATTATAATAAAAAATATGGGCACCTACCCATAATAATATAGCACGATGGGTATTTATATTGCATATAGCTAATGTGACTTCGATTTCCTTAAGACATATGAACCTTGATCAGTCCCTGTCAGGCATGATCCCTGAGTGCAGAGAAGTATGCCCTAAACACCAATTTGTAAAGCTCAAGTAAACAAAAAGAAAGATTAAAATAAAACAAAACAAGTGAATATTATGCCTCTATTTAAAAAGCATGTTAATCTCTGTAATCCTTGTATGTTACAGTTATATTTGTCATTTTTGAATATTTCTATTGAATTTTGATAGGACATAGAATAAACAAGTAAGCTAGCTACTATTTTGAACAATTATAATAAGACTCTTGTTGGTTAATAGTCATTCCTGATAAAATAAAAGATGATTGTGAGAAAAACATTTATTTTTTTCTTGGCTACAGTTGGTGAATTTTACCTTGAACAATATCAAATATAAACATAAATTGTGGGACTTCCTGATCCTTGTGGGAGACTGTTGAGAAAGACCCCAGCAAACTTAATCAACTTAATCCCATCAAGGTTCACTGACCAGGTAGATGTCCTGACCCACAAGGCAGTAGCATCTCCTGCCTGGTGCCTTTATAAAGCCTTCACATATCTCCACTGTGACTTCCTAATCCCTGCTGGAGACTTTTGAGAAAGACCCCAGTGAACTTAATCAACTTAATGCAATCACGGTTCACCAACCAGCAGGGAGGAGTACTAAGTGGCCATGCACATCCCCAGGCCCATGAACCACACCAAGATATGCCTTAAAAGTCATGCTAAAAGTGTGTCAATGGAGAAACAACACCAGAAAAAAAGCATGCATAGAGAATAAAGATGGCATCTCTGATGTCCCAAAGAGTAATGACTACATAGTTAATCTCTTAGACAATGAGATTAGAGTACTAATATGGAGGGTGCTCTTAGAACTCAAAGAAATAATAGATCAAGCTGAAAAGAACACTAAGATAAAAATCAGAAAATGCCAAACAGAAATGACAGGACTGAAAAACTCAGTAGATGAAATTAAAAACTCTATGGAAATCCTTTCCAGCAGAGTAGCAGCAGCTGAGGACAGAAACAGTGAGCTGAAAGTTAAGATACAAAACAGCTCCATGCAGCAGAAGAGGCTGGAATAGGACCTTAAAGTAAATAATCAGAAAATGGAAAAAATACTCAAAGAATGTTAAAAGATGCAAATATAAGTCCTTGACAAATTAAACAAAAACAACATAAGAATTATTGGCTGCCCAGAGACCCAGGAAGAAAATCCGCAGGAAGAATCAATAGCCAAGGACATTATTCCAGAGAAACTCTCAGAGCTAAAGATATCAGGCAACCAAATTTGTATGCCAGATTGAGTGCCAGCTAAAAGAGATCCAAAGGAAATCACCCCAAACACATCCTAGTCACACTGATGAATCCCAAAGATAGAAATAAAATACTGAAAGCAGCAAGATCAAAAGGTAAATTGCATTCAAAGGAGCATCTGTAAGATTTACAGCAGATCTATCACAAGAAACCCTCAAGGCCAGAAGGCAGTGGTGGGTTATAGTGTCAAAACTCAATGAAATTAATGTTTCGCCTAGAATCTGCACCTAAACAGACAACCAGACTCACATTCAGGTTTGAAGGAAGTATACTAGCATCATAGATAAACAGCAGCTCAGAAACTTTACAAACCCATAACTAGACTGAAAAGAAAAACTGAAAGGTCTACTTTAAGACAAGGCATATCAACAAACACAAAAACATTCTACAGAAAGATGACAATAAATCCCTTGACAATTCTCTCTCTCAATGCCAATGGATTAAGTGCATCAGTTAAGAAAATCAGAGTGACAAAATGAATAAAAAAGCTGAAGCCAACATTCTGTTACCTACAAGAAACACATTTAAATAGTCAGAACAAACATAGACTCAAAATAAAAGGCTGTAGGAAAATCATCCAAGGAAACAAGGAAACAACTCCCTTATAAAATCAGATAACACATACTTTATACTCAGAAAAATTGTAAGGGACAAAAATAGTCATTTCTTACTAATCAAAAGATATATACAGCAGGAAAAAATCACTCTTCTAACATATACACACTCAATGATGGACCAACAAAATGTAATATAATTTAATACAATTGATGACAAATCTGAAGGAAGACATCAATAACAACATGATAAAAGTGGGAGACATAAATAATGCCCTGTTTCCCCTTGATAGGTCAACCAGGGTGACAACAAGAATATACTAGCTCTCAAAAGAGAAATAAAAGTAAATCGATTGGTACCCCATACCCAGAAAACTGGAAACACATTCTTCACCAATTCACATGGGTCATTTTCCAGGATAGACCACATGCTGGCCCATAAAACATATCTCCATACAATCAAGAGAATAGAAATTGTACATACTACCTTCTCAGATCACAACGCACTAAAATTATAAGTGAACTACAAAGGGTCACAGAAGAGCAACTTTAACATGTGGAAATTAAACAGCATTCTCCTTAACAAACAGTGGGTCTAGGAAAAAAATCAAAGAGGAAAACATTTCTGAAACAAATGACAATGAAGACACAAACTACCAGAATTTATGGGACACAGCAAAAAGCAATACTAAGAGAAAAATTTATAGCTTTGAAGCACATCAGAAAGGAAGATGGGGACTACATAAACAGTTTAATAACATCTTTTAAAATTAGAAAATGATCAACAAAGCGAGTCAAAAATAGGTAGACTGAAGGAAATAATAAAGTTTAGAGCAGAAATCAATGAAATGGAAATAAAAAAGTCAAAAGATCAACGAGAGCAAAAATTGGTTCTTTGAAAAAATAAAATTGGGGCCAGATAGATAGCATGGAGGTAAGGTGTTTGCTTTCCATGAAGAAGGATGGTGGTTCGAATCCGGCAGCCCATATGGTCCTCTGAACCTGCCAGGAATGATTTCTGAGCTTAGAGCCAGGAGTAATCCCTGAGAACTACCAGGTGTGACCCCCCCCCCAAAAAAAAAAAACAAACAAAAAAAGATAGACCACTAGCAAAACTCACAAAGAAACTTAATAAACCAGATTAGAAATTAAAAGGGTGAGTTCATTACAGATACTGCAGAGATTCAAAAGATAATCAGAGACAATTTTGAGAAACTCAATGCCAAAAAACATGAGAACCTGGAAGAAATGGATAAATTTTTGAACTCTGACAATTTTCCATGGTTAATTCAGTATAGTCTAGCATGTCTGAATAGACCCATCACTACTGAGGAAATTAAAAGAGTATCAAAAAGTCTTCCCAAAAGCAAAAGCCCAGGCCTAGATGGATTCACTAACAAATTCTTTTCAATCTTTCTAGAATAAATACTCTCAAAAAATTTCAAGCTTTTTCATGAAATTGAAAAATTAGGAACACTCTCAAACTGTTTTTTATGAAGCTAACATCACCCTGATATAAAAGCAAGACAGAGATGTTGCATGAAAAGAAAACTATAGACCAAAATCCCTGCCGAAGACAGATGCAAAGATCATTAACAAAATTCTGGAAAAAAGGATCCAATGCCTCATCCCGCAGGTCATATACCACGACCAAGTAGGATCCATTCCAGGAATGCAAGGATGGTTTAAAATACATAAACCAATGAACATAATAATCCCTATCAACAAAAAGAAAAACAAGCCATATTGTCATATCAATAGATGCAGAGAAAGCATTGATAAGGTCCAACACCCACTCATGATAAAAACTCTTATAAAGATGGGAATGGAAGATACTTTTCTGAAATATAGTGAAGGTCATCTACCACAAGCCAATGCCAAATATTATTCTCAATGGAAATAAAGTAGGGGCCGGTGAGGTGGCGCTAGAGGTAAGGTGTCTGCCTTGCAAGCACTAGCCAAGGAAGGACAATGGTTCGATACCCTGGTGTTCCATATGGTCCCCCCAAGCCAGGGGCAATTTCTGAGCGCTTAGCCAGGAGTAACTCCTGAGCATCAAATGGGTGTGCCCCCCAAAAAATAGTAAAAGCATTTCCTCTAAAATATGGTACAAGACAAGTCTGCCCTCTCTCACCACCCTATTCAACATAGTGCTGGAAGTTCTTGCCAAAGCGATTAGGCAAGATAAAGGTATTAAGGGAATACAGATAGGAAAGGAAGAAGCCAAGCTCCTACTGTTTGTAGATGACATGATAATATATTTAGAAAAACCTAAAGACTCTACCAAAGAGCTTCTAAAAACAGTAGATTCTGTGGCAGGCTACAAAATTAACACGGAAAAATAAGTGGCCTTCTTATATATCAATAAAGATAGAGAAGAAATGGACATTAAAAATCCCATACACATTAGTGTCACACAAATTCAAATATATTGGAGTCAACCTACATAAAGATATGAAGGGCCTATACAAAGAAAACTACAAAATCCTGCTTCAAGAAATCAAAAGGACACAAGGAAAAGGAGAAATTTACCCTGCTTATGGATTGGAAGAATTTACATTATTAAAATTGCAACACTCCCCGAAGCATTGTAAAGAGTTAATGCAATCTCTCTAAGGATACCCATGATATTCTTCAAAGAAATAGATCAAACACATCTTAAATTTATTCTGAAGAATAGACTCCCATGAAAATCTAAAGAAAACCTTGGGAAAAGAAGTATGGGAGGCATCATTTTCCAAACTTTAAAGTGTATTACAAAGCTATAGTCATTAAAACAGCTTGGTATTTCTCAGATCACTGGAAAAATACTTGGGTATTCAGACAATGTGCCCAGATATACACTCAATCAATCTTTGATAAAGGGGCAAGAAATACAAAATGAGTAAGAAAAGCTTCTTCAACAAGTAGTGTTGGAGTAACTGGTCAGCTGCTTGCAAAAAACATGAATTCAGAACTCCATCTAACACCTAGGACAATGGTCAAATCCAAATGGATTAAAAACCTTTATATCAGACTCAAAATCGTAAGGTATATTGAACAACACTTAGGTAAAACACTCCATGACAATGAGACAAAAGCCATCCTCAAGCTAGAAATAACACTCTCCATACAAGTGGAAACAGATAAACAGATTGTACTACATTAAGCTACAAAGCTTCTGCACCTCAAAGGAAGTAGGGCCTATTACACAAAAGCCACCCACAGATTGGAAGAAACTATTCACCTAATAGACAAGGGGTTAATATTTAAGATATGCAAGTTATTGACAGAACTTAACAAGGAAAAAAATCTAACCCAATCAAAAAAATAGGGGGAAGAAATGAACTGACAATATTTCAAAGAAGAAATACAAATGGTCAAAATTCACATGAAAAAATGCTCCATATCATTAATTATCAGGATGAGGCAAATTAAAACGACAACAAGGTACCATCTCATGCCACAGAGACTGGCACACATAACAAAGAACAAGAACAATAAGTGCTGGTAGGGATGTGGGGCGAAAAGAACTCTCATTCATTGCTTGTGGGAATGTCATCTAGTCTAGCCCTTATGGAAAAAAAATATGAGATTCCTCAAAAAACTGGAAATTGAGCTCCCATTTGATCCAGCTATACCACTCCTAGGGATATAGTCTAGGAACACAAAAATACAATACAATAATCCCTTCTTCTACCTATTTTCATCGCAGCAGTATTTCCAATAGCCAGACTCTGGAATCAACCAAGATGCCCTTCAACAGATGAATGGCTAAAGAAACTGTGACATATATACACAGTGAAATATTATGTAGTTGACAGAAGAGATGAAGTCATGCAATTCTATACATAGATGGACATGGAAACTATTATGCTGAGTGAAATAAATAGTGGGAGAGAGATAGACACAGAATAGTCTCACTTATCTATGGTCAGACATATTTCTATTATCTAAGAAATATTTAGTCTCAATTATCTATGATCAGACATATTTCTATTATCTAAGATAAAGAAAAGAGGTTATTGCAATAATGCCCAGAGTTCCTGCAGGCCTGGCTCACTCACTTCAAGGAGGGGTGTGTGCAGTTAGAACAATAACAAGTTCCAGGACAATATTAATGAGTGAGAGAAGTTTGATCCTGTCTCCAATATAGGCAGGGTGTGTGAGTGGATTGATATGGTGTGCATTGGCATAGGGCGTGTTGCACTAGTGAAGAGGGTGTTCTTTAGTGACTAAAACCCAAAACAGTAATGTTTGTAATCATGGTGTTTAAATTAATATTAAAAAATAAATAAGGGGCCCGGGAGATAGCATGGAGGTAAGGCGTTTGCCTTTCATGCAAAAGGTCATCGGTTCGAATCCCGGTGCCCCATATGGTCTCCTGTGCCTGCCAGGAGCAATTTCTGAGCATGGAGCCAGAAGTAACCCCAGAGCACTGCCGGGTGTGACCCAAAAACCAATAAATAAATAAATAAATAAATAAATAAATAAACATAAATTGTGGGTAGCATATTCTTGGCATACTTTTCTATTTATTAGTTAAAACAATATTTAACCATCTTAACATATTTATCTAATTTTAGAAATGATCATTTTCCTGAATTTTTATAACATATTTTACTGTTCCTAGAGTTTCTCTTTTTGCTTATAATCTATATGTATATTATTTAGTCATTTATAAATTTGAAATTATATATACATAATATACTAATATAAATTTCTCAAATTATTTTTATTCACCCAATCATATTGTTCAAGTGCATTCTTGAATACAATTAGTTATAGTTTATTATTTTCAGTATTATAGTTTTAACAAGATAATTTATATTTGGTCTGCTCTCTTAAGCCTGTGTTCTCTATTGCAAATGTATCTAATTTTTTATTTTTCATTGAGTCACAGTGAGACAGAGTTATAAATTTGATCATGATTGAGTTTCAGCAATCAAATTTTCCTATGCTCAAAATTTACCAGTATACATCTTCAGCAACTAAATTTTATCAACTGTCCACACATTTTTGTGTCAAAATTTCTCTCTGTCTCTCCATTTGTTTTCCACTTTTTTTTTCATTGTATTCAACCTTGTTTGCAATAATGCTATTTATTTATTTTTATTGGGGGTATTGAGCCACACCCATAGATGCTCAGGGGTTACTCCTGGCTATGCACTCTAAAATCACTCCTGACTTGGGGAAACCATATGGGATGACTTGGGATTGAACCGTGGTTTGTCCTAGGTCAGTGTATACAAAGCAAAGACCCTACCACTTGCGCCACTGCTCTGGCCCTATACAATAATGCTATTTAAAAGGTATCATGCATATCACTTTACCTTCTGTATACAGTCTTTTTTAATAATAAATAACTATTTAAGCACTGTGCCTACAAAATTTTTCATGATTTAATTTTAGTCAGACAATGTACATTACCCTTCACAATTGCATATTTCCCATCACCAATATCCAGTGATTTATAGGACCCTCCTGCTGCTTGCTACATGGCAAATATTTACTTGTCTGTCTGTTTCAGTTTCTTTTTTTTTTTTTTTTGGTTTTTGGGTCATACCCGGCAGCGCTCAGGGGTTACTCCTGGCTCCATGCTCAGAAATTGCTCCTGGCAGGCACGGGGGTGGGGGGGCGCCATATGGGGCACCAGGATTCAAACCGATGACCTTTTGCATGAAAGGCAAACGCCTTACCTCCATGCTATCTCCCGGGCCCTGTTTCAGTTTCTTTTATTCTCCCTGTTTTTACATTGTGACTTACACTGCTATTAATGGTAGGGTATGCATCATAGATATCACTTTATTTCTTTTTAGCATCACATTATTGTCCACAGTGACAGTTTCAACTATCATTGGCACAGTAGACTCTTCTCTACCCTTACTGCACTACTTCCACTATTTGTGGCAAACTTCTTACTCTGTGCAGGTCTTTTTGGTCCCTATCTCTATTGTCTTTGAATAATATTACCATACCATCTTCTAATTGTTATGTTCCATAAGTGAGAGAGATTATTTTATGCCTATCCTTCTCTCTCTGATTCTTTACATTCAGCATAATACTCTCCACATCCACCCAGCTGTAAGCGAATTTCATGAGTTCATTTTTCCTAAAAACAGCATAGTATTCCATTGTGAAGCTTTACCACAGTTTCTTTAACCACTCATCTGTTCTTGGGCATGTAGGATGTTTCTAGATTCTGACTATTATAAACAGTACAGTCACAAACAGTGAAACGCAGAGGGCCTTACAGCATGGTCTTTAGGTTTTCTAGGATATATCCCTATAAATGATATTGGTGGATCATATTGAAGATCAATTTCCAGCTTTATGAGGAATATCCATATTGTTTTACAGAAAGGCTGAAAAAATGGGACCCTAGAGACAGCATGGAGGTAGAGTATTTGCCTTGCATGCAGAAGGACAAGTAGTTTGAACTCCAGCATCCTATATGGTCCCGAAAGCCTGCCAGGAGCGATTTCTGAGCACAGAACCAGGAGTGAATACTGAGTGCTGCCAAGTTGACGTGCCCTCAAAAAAAAAAAAAAAAAGAAATTAGAAAAGGCTGGACCAACCTATATTCCCACCAGCACTGAGTGAGAATCTCTTTCTCCCCACATCCACACCAGCATTAGCTGTTCTTATTCTTTATGATATGTTTCAGTGTAATCTAGTATGGCAATCTAATACCTAATCTTAGATATTAACAACTTATTTGATGGCTGTTGGGTGAATAGTTTCTCCCATTCTATGGACAGTCTTTGTATTCTATTTTCTGTTTCTTTTGAGATACGGAAGCTTCTCTGATTAAGGTAGTCCCATTTGTTTGCCTTTGCTTCCCTTTTATCTTTGCATCACAGGTCACATGTTTGACCAGTGGTGTTTTAACATTGATGATGTTTTTAACTTCAATTACATTGAGTATTCTGTCTATATTTTTCTCTATGTATGATTTTAGGTCTGATATCAAGGTCTTGCGGTCCATTTATTTGGTTTGATTCTTGTAGATGGCATTAAAGAGTAGTCTGAGTTATTTTGTATGTAGTTGACCAGTTGACCAGTTCTCCAGCACCACTTGATGAAAAGTTTTCTTTACTCCACTTTGTATTTATTGCTCCTTTATCAAAATTAATTGGTCATAAACCTGTAAATCCAACTCTGAATATTTAGCATGCAGTTCTTGTCCAGAGTTACCATATTACTTTAACTTCTCTCAGCACCCAGTTCTTGTCTAGAATGATAATTTTCAAATAACAATGGCATATGGTCCCTTCTCTGATCTAAATGAATACCCTCCCTTCTTTTTGTGCAATCAAACTACAATTAATCACTTTTCCAAGCCCTCTTTTTATGATTCTGGGAAATGATTTTCATACTTTAAATAAATTACGTCACCATGAGATGAAGAGTTAAAATATTTTGATAGTTGTGCTTTAATCATATAATATTCCAACACTCATCCCTTTACCAGTGTTTATTTTCCATCATCAATATCCCTAATTCCCTCTAGTTTTCACTCCCTTCAAACCCTGACTGCCCCTATGAGTGAAAAATTATTTAACCTTTCTAATGTAATATATTTATTCACTTTGGGAAATTAGCATGTTCCTAAATTTTTATAACTCCTTTTTCCTTTAGGTACCATGATTTACAATACTGTTACTGAAGGAGTATTTACATCACTTGAAGTCCTTTTAGCACCTAGTTCTTGCCTAGAGTGAACTTTTTCAACAATCATTAACATAGTCATTCTTTCTCTGTCCTAACTATGTACCCCATCCATCATTTCTATTGCCTTTGGGTATTATTCTCATACTATGCCTTTTTTTGTTTGCATGTTCATTTTTTATTTGACGATTGAATGCAATCATTCTATGTCAGTCCCTCTCTGTAACCATACACACAGACCTTTCACCTGCTTTACCCAAAAAAGAAACTGTCCTAGATTCATTTTCCTTTGACCCATTCCTTTTGAAATGTAAAATACCCAGGCTTGATTAGCATGAGAGAGGTACTTTTGTCTGTTATGTCTGACCCCTTGTGGACTGTGTCTATGCAATAAAGATTGCAGGGGAAGAAAGGTTGGTGCTCAGTCCATGAGGTTTGAGCCCCTTTTCCTCTCCCCATGACCCCATTTATTTCTTCCTTATGGCTGTCTTGTTTTTTTAATGCCCCTGCTGTAGACGTATTCACCTGGGGTTGAATTACACCACGTGGAATCTTTACACCTCTGACTCTCTCTCATTGAAAGCAGCATAATAGTCTCCATGTCTAGCCATGATTAAGCAAATTTCATTTTCTTAAGAGCTACATAATATTCTATTATGTAGATGTATCAATGCACTCATCTGAGCACTTGGATTTTTTCCATATTCTGGCTTGTGAATAGTGTTGTAATGAACACAGGAGTGCTCAAGAGTGCGAGTGCAGGTGCCTTTTCTGCATTTTTGGGTGCCTTTAAATTATATCCCTAGAAACAGGAACAATATTGCTGGGTCAAATGGAGGCTCAATATCTAAAATTTTGAGGAAATTACATATTATTTTTCAAAAATATTAGACCAATATATATGTATATATATATATATACATATATATATATATATATCTACTAGGTGTAATTGGTGAATGAGTGTCCCTTTTCCCTGTATCTTTGCCAGAATTGTTCTTTATTTTTTGTACTCATCTCTTTGATGTATACCAGTTTCTGTGGTGTAATATGACACTTTCTTGTCATTTATATTGGCATCTCTCAATGATTAATGATATAGAGCATTTTCATGAGCATTTTGTTCATTTGTATCTCTTTTTTGAGAATGCTTCCATCTTTTATGAACTTGAATTTATTTTTTATACCAGTGCCTTGTATATCATAGATAATGCCTTACTGTCAGATGAATTTTGGAACAATCTATAGGCACCATTTTTTCCTGATATCCATTTCTTTTGAGGTGCAGAATATTCTTACTTATTGTATCTATTGTTTTGATAATAATTGATTTTAGGACTCTGATATACCAATCCCATCACCAGCATTGACTCCCATAAACCAGTGTTCTTGCACCCCATCAGGCCTCACCTTATGGGCCCTTGCCTGCCACTTTGTCAAACATATTACTAAGTATAGGTATGGCACCTGAGATCTAATACTTAATGCAAACCTCATTTAATTTAGATCTATTCCAAACGTAAAGAAGACATTCCATACCGTTTTCAATAAGGGTTGAACTAGAAAGCATTCTCAGTGGCTGAGAGTTCCATTTTCACCACACCCCTTCCAACAAAGATTGTTATGGCTATTCTTGATATGTATCATTCCCGTTTTAATGTTGTTTCATTTATTTTTACTTCCAACTTGATCGATGGTGTTTCAGCCATGAAGATAATATCCACTTTAGTGTCATGGAGATATTTGCTTACATTTTTCTTTATGTATTTTATAGACTCGGGTTTGATACGAAAGTATTTCATTTATTTTAATCAAACATTTGTGCATGGTTGTAAGAAGAATTTTGATTTCATTTCTTGCAGGTAGCTAAAAAGTTATCCCAACAACAGTTGTTCAAGAGGTTTTTTTTTTTGCTCCACTTCATAATTTTTGCTCCTTTATCAAAGATTAAATATTCATGTACCTGAGGATTTGTCTCAGAATAATAATTCTATCCCATTGATCTGAGAGTTTGTCTTTATTCCAATACCATGCATTGCACAGATTAAATGCAGTCATTATAAAGATACCCATGACAATTTTTCAAAGAAATGCATCTTTTAATGCATCTTACTAACTTCTTCTTGCTACTTTAAAGATGCTTCTCTGGAATTCATATTTTCTCCCTTTCTTTTCTCTCATATATTTCTAAATAAGTTTTGCTCAGGGAAAAACTATCTCATTTAACTTAAAAATAATCAAATTCTTCATTTTAGTACAATAATAACCCCTCCCCCTATTTTGTTAAGTTTTGCAATGATAATTTTTGAAACACTTACTTTTTATTTTGGGCTACACTGTGTTACTCAGCATATTCCTGGTTCTTTTTTCCGAAATGATGCCAGGTGAGCTCACTGGATTATATGGGATGCCAGGGATCAAGTAACTGCCATGTGTAAGTAAAGGCCATATCAGTTGTAAACTTTCAAGTACTATCCTGGTATATTCTTGTACATGTCTCTATAATGAATAGGGTATTGAAGTGAACTAGGTCAAAATTATATACCATCATCCTTCCTCTCACAATCCTTAATGAACATCCAGTATTTATGTTATGTTCATCACATTTTTAATACTGAAATAATAAAAAGGTTCCAAAATGCATCTATATTTAAATTTTTCTAATTAGTAACAGTTTGTTTTACTAATAAAATTTTACAAAATGCATCTACATTTAAAATTTCACTAATTAGTAACAGTTTGTATTACATAATAATAATTTTATATTCGAGGTTTGGCAACAGTCTTTTCTCAATTGGTCACTAGTAAAATAATATTAATTTTCTCCTAATATGGAAGATGAGACATATCTGTGTTACCTCACTTTTATGTAATATAAAACTTATTCCTGGCTAACTTGAATGAATGCATTTTATGTTTGTTCACTCCTGTTTTTCTAATATACTTTAAAAGTCAGCAAAAGTATTTCACAACCATTTGATAAATCATAACAATATATGTTAAACTCTCTAAACCAATTTTGATCAAGAACTTGCATTAAACAGAATTTCATAATGCTCCTTAGTCCCCATCCTCATCAAAATTATTTTACTTAATGAAGATAAATGCAATATTTTCAATGTTTGAAAATATGTAAAATATTTCTCAGTTGTTAGGTTGAATTCTGCTGAAATGTATGTATGAGTATGTATGAAATAAGTATGTAGATACATACTCATAAATGCTTGAACACATAAATAACATGCATAAATAATTCCCTAAAATTATATAGTATAAGTAGTTATAGTTTATTGAAGGACAAAAGATATACTAATACTATTCCATTATATTCAATTGGGTTTATGTTGTTTTATAAAGAGACCAAGATCACTACTAAGTAAATTAAAATTACACAGCTAAGGGTGTTTTCTCAAAAATAAATATCAAAAACTGCTGTCAATTTGTCCTTTTCAAAAAACTTTATTCTAACCCCATATTAGAAGCAGGACACACTATAAATAGTAGTGTGGTAACAGACTACATTTAGGCAAATTTCAAAAATTAAGAATACTTATATGGTAGCAAACTTACATATAATAGTATCAATTATCAAAATTAGGTTATTTACTTCTAGGTTCTGTAAGTATAGCAATTTTTTTGTAATAGTTAATACATAAAAAATAAGATTCTAGGAAATAAATAAGATTCCTAAATTTATTTTTGGTTCTAAAGTCTTGGAGTAACTAAAACTGTGATTTAGCAACTTTTGGATTATAAAACTAATGTTAAATTTGAAGTGATATATTCTTTCTTGAAAAAAATATATATAGTAAAGTTATATATGCATCTACAGTCTAATATATGCCATGTAGTGCTAAATATTAAGATCCATCTATGGTAAGAGAAACAGGATGAAATAAAATAAATAAAACAAATGTCATCAATCTTACTGTAATCTGTATGTCCATAGACATCTTCAGATTTTCAAAATACAGGATTACTTAAATATTGCTATGATGTTTTATTAACATATAATTTACATTATACATGTAATGTATAATGTTTAAAATGTTTTTAATATATCGTTTAGGACCTCTGAATATTTTCTGTAATGTTCTTGTTAACATATAACTTACATTATACATTACTTTAAATATTTTATATATATTTTGGGGTTTTATTTATTTGCTGTGCATCTAGTGGGACCCCAAATTTTCTATTTATTTAAGTAATAATGGTATATTCCATAACCACCATTATGTCTTGAGAAGAAAAACATAACTTGAAACCTCCTTTTTTTTTAGAGATTAAATCACCTCTAGTAGGAGTCTAGAGCATAGTATACCAGTAAGGAATTTTCCTTGAATGGAACCAATGCAGATCTTCTCTTAGACCTGATATAGTTCCATGAGTACCTTCAAGATGAATCACTGAGATCAAGAACCAAGAGTAATCCCTAAGCAAACCTTGGTGTGGGCATAAAAGAAGAAAAAAATGGTGACACATGAAGTAGGGCATTTGCCTTGCACATGCTAGGACAGACTGTGGTTTGATTCCCCAGTGTCCTAGCCAGGAGAGATTTCTGAGTGCATAGCCAGGACTAACACCTGAGTGTCATGTCACTGGATGTGGTCCAAAAGGCAAAAAGAAAGAAAGAAAGAAGAAAGAAAAAGAAAGAAAGAAAGAGAAAGAAAGAAAGAAAGAAAGAAAGAAAGAAAGAAAGAAAGAAAGAAAGAAAGAAAGAAAGAAAGAAAGAAAGAAAGAAAGAAAGAAAGAAGAAAGAAAGAAGGAAGGAAGGAAGGAAGGAAAAGAAGGGAAAGGAAGGAAGGAAGAAAGAAAAAGAGGAAAGAAAGAAAGGAAGGAGGGAAGGAAGGACGGAAAAAGGAAGGAAGGAATGAAGGAAAGAAGGAAGGAAGAAGGGAAAAAATGTAAATCATCTGCTATATAGAAGATTTTAGGCCAGCACAACATGAGAAAAGCATGTCTCCTGAGTCTGCTCTACAGTTAGGCATTTTTTTCCCTAGGGAAAGAGCCCCAGCAAAACACATCAAAAATATCACCACTCTGCAAATGTCATAAGTTGGAAGCAAAGCAAAATCTCTTTATACTTAGTGAATGAAGATGGCATTCTGAAGACCCAACTAATAACAGTCACCTTCACTGATATAGATTTTAGAGAGGAAATGTTGAGAATGTTAAATGAACTCAAAGAAACCATTAAGCTACCCGAAAAAGCAGCCAATAGGATTCAAGAGTGCATGGGAGTAAAAATGAAAAACGAAAGTAAAAAATAAATAATAGAACTGAAAAATTTGGTAGGCAAAATATATATAATTCACTGAAATGCCTCACTAGCAGTGTAACAGCTGCTATGAAAAGAATCAGTTATCTGGAAGATGAGCTGAGTAGCAACTCTATATAAAAGAAGAGGTTGGAAAAGAGCCTAAAAATAAATGAAAGAAGATGAGAAAAATATTCAAAATAAATGAACAGATGACAATTAAATGCTGGAATAAATTTAACAGAATGAACATAAGAAAAATTGCAGTGATAGAAAACCCAGGAATTAAACCTCTCTGAAAAATCAGCAGTCAATGATATAATTGCTTAGAAGTTCCCAAAGCTCGAGTATGTGCACCCATGCCTAGATGCCCAAAGAGTACCAGATTAAAAAAATAAATAAATAAAAGCACCCCAAATTACAGTCCTAATCACAATGAAGAAAACCACAGTTAGAGATAGAATACGAAAGCATTTAGATAAAAAAGGAAAATTTTATATAAGGAGGCAGCAAATTTATAGAAAGCAATAATACAGGCCACAAACAATTGTTAGGATATAGTTAAAAAATTAAGTGAACACCTTGTTAAGAATACTTCACAGAGCTAGATTTTTGTTCAGATTAGAAGGAAGTATACACTGTTTCATGGATAGACAACTCAGAAACTTCACAGACTCAATATCAACTTTAAAAGAACTGAAGGGTCTTTTGTAAAGCAAGACCATCAAATACTTTCTCCTAAAAATGATGAAACAAAATGCAAAGGCAATAATTTCCATGAATGTCAATGGACAAAGTGCAATAATTAAGATACTTAGACTGGCAAAATGAATTCGAAAGTTGAATCCAACATTTTATGCCTTCAAGAAATACATCTGAAGAGTCAAAGCAAATACAGACTCAAAAATCAAAGGTTGGAGGAGAATCCTTCAATCACATAACTCCCTTGAAAAAGCTGAGATGATTATACTAATATCTGTTGATATATCACATTTTATACTTAAATATTTGATGAGACAAATATGAACATATCTTAATAGTAAATGGATGTGTTTATCAGAAAGAAATCACTCTTTGAACATAGATGCGACCAATGAAAATCACTCTCTAAACATAGATGCTACCAATGAAAGACCACTCATTAAAATACTTAAAACAACTACTAATATAATTGAAGAATAGGAACACAATAATAGTAGGAGACTTCAACACTGCCCTATAGTCATTTGATAGACCCACCAGGGTAAAACTTAACACAATAATAATGGCATTGAAGAAAAAATATTGAAGAGTGGCTTAGAATATACATAACTGGGACCAGCGAGGTGGCGCTAGAGGTAAGGTGTCTGCCTTGAAGCGCTAGCCAAGGAAGGACAGCGGTTTGATCCCCCGGCATCCCATATGGTCCCCCAAGCCAAGGGCAATTTCTGAGCACTTAGCCAGGAGTAACCCCTGAGCATCAAATGGGTGTGGCCAAAAAATGCTGAAAACAGAACTTAACAAGAAAAAATATCTAACCCTCTCAAAAAATGAGAAGAAATGAACAGACACTTTTTCAAAGAAGAAATACAAATGGCCAAAAGGCACATAAGAAAATGGTTCACATCACTAATAATCAGGAGATCCAAGTCAAAACTACAATGAGGTACAATCTCATCTCACAGAGACTGGCACACATTACAAAGAGCAAGAGCAATCAGTGTTGGAATGAGGGAAAGAAACTTTCATTCACTACTGGTGGGAATGTCATCTAGTCCAGCCCTTATGGAAAACAATATGGAGATTTCTCAAAAAAGAAAAACTGGAAATTGAGCTCCCATTTGATCCAGCTATACCACTCCTAGGGATATACCCTAAAAACACAAAAATTCAATACAAAAATCGCTTCCTCACACCTATATTCATCGCAGCACTTTTTACGATAGCCAGACTCTGGAAACAACCAAGATGTTCTTCAACAGATGAATGGCTAAAGAAACTGTGGTACATATACACAGTGAAATATTATGCAGCTGTCAGGAGAGATGAAGTCATGAAATTTTCCTATACATGGATGTTCATGGAATCTATTATGCTGAGTGAAATAAGTCAGAAGGAGAGAGATAGACACAGAATTGTCTCACTCATGTATGGGTTATAAGAAAAATTAAAAACATTGAAATAATTCCCAGAGTTGAGGTCTGGAAGGACTGGCTCAAGATATGAAGCTTATCACAAAAGTGGTGAGTGCAATTAGAGAAATAACTACACTGAGGACTATTATAACAATGTAAGTGAGTGAGGAATGTAGAAAGACTGTCTCGAATACAGGTGTTGGTGGGGGAAGAGATGGGGCATTGGTGATGGGAATTGGTGAAGGGGGGTGTTCTTGTTATGATTGAAACCCAACTATCAATTATGTTTGTAATCATGGTGTTTAAATAAAGACTTTGGTTTAAATAATAAAATTATTTAAATTAAAAATACTATCATGATAAAAAACTATCATTAAGATTGGAATTAAAAAACTTTCCTCAATATTGTCAAAGCCATTCATAACAAATCATGACAAGCATCATACTCAATGGGGAATAACTACAAACTTATATTACTATGTACTTTTAGAAAAAGTACTTATAATATTTAAATAACTATTTCTCAACTTCAAAATGGAAATGATAGACACCAAAGCAATCAGTGAATATATGACTATATGAAATTAAACACTTTATCCATCTGTAGTAAAATTGTATTTATTTTAAATGTTCCATCAATGATAACTTTTTAGTTAGTCTTTAGTTAGTCTTATCAATTTGGTTTAATAGATGTTCTAATAGATTTTTTAAATCACTTCTTAGATACATTTTAATAAAGTATATTGAAGAAAAAAATTAAGGACAGCTACTAACCACTTTACAAAATAAAATGCATAGTTATTTCTAGCTCTAATGTAGTTTTCGAAAAAAATACTTATAATGTTTTTCTATATAGTACCATATGAAGGTTAGCATATGAGTACTGTAATTTCTCCAATACTTTAGAACTATATAAAATTTTAAATATACTCATAATATAATAAATTATAGTAAATTTTGTTACATCCCTTAACATAATGCCCTTGTAGATATAAAAAATTAAATATTTTGATTGTGCTTTTCCATGTGAAAAGGCCTGGCCATCTGTGCTTAATAATAATTCAGATAATTTTTACATAAGCAGTCTTTGGAAATAAAGGTTTCTAGCATGAAACTTTAGAGTGTACTTTAAAATGTCTGACTCAGATTAGAAAGAACTTATTTATTACAACTAGTTGGAAGTTTAAATTAAACTCTTGTAATATGAGTTTAACATTCAACTTTTCTTATCATTAACATCACGAAATAAGGGGATGGATAGCATATCGTGTAGGGCATTTGCCTTGCACATGGCCAACCTAGGTTTGATTCCTGGCATCTGATATAGTTCCCTGAGCCTGCCAGGAAAGATTTCAGAAGGCAGAGCCAGGAGTAAACCCTGAGAACTACCGGATGTGTCCCCAAAACAAAATAAAACAAAGAAGAACATCATAAAATGAGATAATAGATGTAGTAAAATATGGTTAACTGTAAAAAGTAGCAGTCATCATTGTTTTATTTAATATTTAGTTACCAATATTTTTAGTTAATGTTGCTTTAGTTAATAATATTTAGATAAAATACTAATTTTATTGAAAAATATCTGTTGATGAATGTTTTATTTATTTATCTATTGTTTTGGGGGGCTCACACCGAGTGACGCTCAGGGATTGCTCTTGGCTGTTTGGGCAGAAATTGCTCCTGGCTTGGGGGACCATATGGGACACCAGGGTTTTGAACTTTGGTCTATCCTAGGCTAGCGCTGGCAAGACAGAGATGCCTTTCCACTCCAAGCCACTACTCCGGCCCTTATATTTATTTATATTTTATGGACACTGACTTAAAAAAAAACTTATGGACACCATTTTAAAGAAAACAATAAACAGAGCATTACATTTCTATACTATAATATTACCTAATACAATATTGTTACCTTATTACACAGTCAAAATTGCTCCACAATTAACTATTCCTGGTTTTGTGTTTTATTATAGGGAACTGGACATTTTGTTCTGGTAATATACCATTTACTAAATAAATAAAGTAGATTTCTAGTGTATTTCTAGTGAATACAACAAAGCATACATACACTGTTTTAGAGGTTGAAGTATCCTATACATCTTGGAATAAGCTTGTCAGAATGTTTTATACTGACATATGTTCATAAGCTGTTAACATAACAGAATGCAGTCTTTTTCTCTCGTCAACATTTCATTTTTCTTTTATTTTTAACCACACTTCCACTATTTTCATTTGGTGAAAGTGTTAAAATCTTGTTCTGAACCAAATGTCAACCATCCAACATAACCAGAACATCTATTAATATTGAACAGATATTACATACTCATGTTAATCACATACAGCGTGTCCTTGAAATTTTGACTTGCAAGCATCAGTTAGCTGGGAAAAGCCTATAGTACTTAGTATGACTTATATGCAATGGATAGAATTATGTAAAATGCATGTGGCTTTTTTCATTATTCATATATTGCAAAGAAATGACATTATTGCATTTGCCAAGGATTTTTCCTTAGTCCATTCAACTTTGTCCTTAAAGCTTGAGAGACCACAGATAAAATGCAGTCTCTTCAGAAATAGGAGTTGAAGTTCAGGACTGCTAATGTGTGCTTAATTCAGTACAGGCACCATGTTACTAAGGATGGTATTCTCTAATCTCATTATTTCTTCTAGGGGCACGAAGGTCATGAATATCACCCTGCACAGTGCTGCATTTATACTGCTAAAATTTCCATATGCTCTAATAAATAATTACTTCTAAATGATGAAAAATTAAAGTATTTTCCTTGGAATTTTACTTTTTCAACTATTTTAAGCATACATCATAGTCTGACCTAAATTTATTATATTATAAAACAGGATATCAAAATTTGACCTTTAGCCCATTAAGGAATAGATTTTCCATATAAGTAGTTAGAGAAGTTTAATATATTGTATAGATCTGATAGTAAATCATCATTGTGTAAAATAGATAATACTTTAAGGTTAAATAATTATAACAGTGTCTTTTATTGAGTTAGGTTATACCAGAACAAAACCTCATTTTTTCTTAAACCTCTGTGAGACAATAATAAACTTAACTGAAAAAGTGGACCTGAGACTCTGGGTATTTTATTTCCCTCAATATAGCATTTGCCTGACCTCAACACATTGCTCTCTGAATTCTGTATAAAATTTGGTTTAACTTCAGAAGTTTAATAAATAGAAAGAGGGGAACTAGATAGCAAAAGTGTTTCTGGAGGGCTGGAGAGCTAGAGGTAGTAGATATGGAGGTAAGGATTTTGTCTTAAACACCATTCTCTGGTCACTTATTAGAATCCATTGTACCAAATATGGTCCTTGAGATATATAGGGAACTTAGACCTATCTACAGTGCAAGTCTAAGAGTATATCCTAAATACTGCACGGTGTGGTCCCAAACAAAAAGAAACTAAAAAAAAAACAAACAAACAAAAAAACAGATAGGGGGTGGCGGAGTGCTGGCGCTAGAGGTAAGGCATCTGCCTTGCAAGCACTAGCCTAGGATAGATCATGGTTCAAACCACCGGTTGTCCTATACGGTCCCCTCAAGCCAGGGAAGATTTCTGAGCTCATAGCCAGAAGTAACCCTTGAGGGTAAAATGGGTGTGCCCCCCCATCCCCCCACAAAAAAAAGAATGAAACTAGATAGGTTAATTTACTATTTTACTAAGTGAATTTTCAGTGTTTTTAATATAACAAATAGAAGGAAGATGTCAGGAGGAATTTATAACATAGCTATATTTTAAACAAATAATGACAAAAGCTAACAAATGAGCATTATGTGTATATTTACATAAATTACAGCATGACTAGATGTCATTGTTTCTGAATTGTATTTCACCAAAATCATGATGAAAGAAGAAAAGTTTGCAAAGGTCAAAAAGTAACCCAATGACCTAGAAACTTATTAATATGTACACAGGGGTCGCTCAGGTTCTTTAAAATACTTTCATTAAAGTACATCTGTGTTAGTCAGTTGAATGCTAAGGCCAGAAGATATTTCTCAGACCTGCTCTATGAGTACTTCTTTGCTCTATCTGTTCAACTAATGATGGAGATAGGGGAAGCATGGGTTGCCAATGATAACATGCGTGTAGTGTTTATAAAAGACATGTGCTCAACCCCTGCACTATTACTCTGAGCAGCAGCAAAAAAATATGGTGACTTATATGCTATATATAATGCAGTAGATATACCAATAGATATTTATATCAATAATTATGTATATAAATATGAATATATAATCTATATCTACTTTGTAATAATACAGGATAATATTATCTCATAATGATAAGAGGCCAATTTCCAAAGTCAGAAATAACAATTAGTGAAAATAATGTGGGGGAAAACCAGCAATCTTAGTCACTCATTGACTGTTCTTTGGCATTATACATATGTTCATAATCAACAGAAAACAGTATAGAGATTGACAATATATTTAAAAACAAATCTACCTGGGGGCCGGGTGGTGGCGCTGCAGGTAAGGTGCCTGCCTTGCCTGCTCTAACCTAGGATGGACCGTGATTCAATCCCCCGGTTCCCCATATGGTCCCACGTGCCTGCCAGGAGCGACTTCTGAGCAAATAGCCAGGTGTAACCCCTGATCGTCACCGGGTGTGGCCCAAAACCCCCCCCAAAAAAAATCTACCAAACCAAACAATTCTACAATTTCACTGAAAATTACTGATTCCATGGACACAACATATGAAATATATATATATATATATATATATATATATAGATACATCACAGTTCCATTTAAAGTAGAGATAACCCAACTACTGTGAAATTAGAGATATAGTTCAATATATAATAAGGGTTTCTTGCATGCAAGTAAACTAGGTTTGATCAGTGACACCACTAATGATGATAGTCCCTAGATTATCATCAGGAATAAACCCTGAATACCAAGGAAGAAGAAAACCTGGAGAACCTCAGGTGTGACCCTAAAAATGAAAGAGAGAAACAGGTGCAGAGAGACAGAAAAAAAAAACATTATGTTTTGCATAATCGAATACTGTTCAGTAGTTTATAAAAACGATATATTGTCTTTAAGCAACAATGTGATAGAAGTAATGGAGGTCATTTAAAGTGAAGTAAATCATGGTGGTAATGATAAGTGTGGATGGTTTTATTCATATGTGGGTTATGGAAAAGCAAAATAAAAATATGATGGAGCATGAATAATAAACAAAAATTAAACATGTGTACTCATTACAGAATTGACATTTGCAGAGAAAAATATAAAAAAATAAGAATAGAATTGGGTGGAGTAGAAATCACTGACATAGAATAACGGTATTTTTGATTTTTGTATCATAATAATGAACTTGCTGAAGAGGTGTGGAACTGTACTAAGACTATTTTATTTAAGCCATTGTTCCTTTATTAAAAAGTAGAAAACATTTTTTCTTTATTTTATTCTTCCTTTCCTTTCTTTCATTTTCTTTCTTTCTTTTTCCTTTCCTTTTTCTTTCTTCTTTTCTTTTTCTTTTATCCTTCCTTTCTTTTTCTTTCTTTTGTTATTTCTTTCTTTCTAACTTTATTTTTCTTCCTTCCATCCATCCTTCCTTCTTTCTTTTCCTTTGATCTTTTCTTTTCTTCATTTTCAGCATACAAGGATTTTTTTTTTCAAATCTCCTTGCAGGGCTGAAGAGGCAGCACAGTAGTAGGGCATTTGCCTTGCACGAAGCTGACCCAACATGAACCCAGGTTTAATCCCCAGCATACAATATGTACCCCTGAGTCAAGAGCAATTTCTAAGTGCAAAGCCAGGAGTAACTCCTGAGTGTCACCAGGTATGGCCCCAAAAACAAACAAAAGATTTCCATTCATTAGTAAAAATTCATATAAATGTTTGCATAATAAATAAACATCAAATTAACAGACAAGCATAATTTCAAAATCACCTCAAAAATGAAAAATGGGGGCATTAAGGTATGATTAATAACAACATTGTATTATGTTATGTACCAATAATTATATTCATGAAAGAGTCAAGGGCAACATGGACAGCAAGGATTAAATTATCTTCTGCAGTTAAATGATTATAAACATGTATCACAACATTTTATGGTTATATTACCATTACTATGGAAGAGAAAATCATTAACTTGTGTCAAAATTGATTATGACCTTATCTGGATCATTTAGAGACAGTTTTATTTCTTTCATCTTTGAAAACCAGTGTTTTTTTTTAACCTGTGAATTTTACTGCAGATTCATTTCTTGACATTTAAAATGAAAGTTGAACATTATTTTAGCTCTTTTAAAAGATGTAATTAATGAAAACACTCTATATCAATTAAACCTGATGCAAATGTGAATAATGTGCATCGAAAAACACATTTCTGAATATTATTCCCAGATATGTCTGCATATAATTATCCAATAAAATGGTACAATTTTCATAATATATCTTTGTAAAAATGTAATGTTCTTAAAATGTAAAAATAATATGTGTTTAAAATGAATTGGGATTAGAAAGAGAGTATAGGATCTAGAGAATTTGCCTTGATTTGGCTGACTCTGATTAATAAGTGTCACCTCATATCATTCTGGAGAACCATCAAAAATAATATCTGAGCACAGAACCATGAGTAAGTTTTAAGCTTACTTATCATGCTCTCAAAACCTCTCTCAAGTTATAAAATGATAATTAAGTATGAATGAAGCTAATTTAATAATAACTTTAATATTTTATTTGAATTATCAGAAAAAATGAATTTTAAATCCTTATTTTGACACACAATTCTGGAAAATTCAAAATGATGAAGTTATTTTTATCACTATTTGGAAAGACATTTGATGGCATGGCATTAAATAATTTATACTTAAGTGTGTTTAAGGAGTTAGTTTAATAAGTGATTTTTGTTCTCCAAGTTTTTGGGATGACTTATTGTAGAGTGACTGGGTTTTATGAATGAAAGAACTACAATGAGTGAGCTAGTTTATTTTTTAATAAGAACAATTTTTATTTTAAACATAGAGGCTTACATATTGTTGACAATAATATTTTAGGTACATGTTAACATAAAATCAGGGGAATTCCCTTCACCAAATTGTCTTCCCTCCGCCTCTCTTCCCATCCTACCTCACATGTCCTCCTCCCTCACCCCCGGGGGCTCCCAGGTTAAGTGGTTCCCTCTGTGCCTAGCTAACTACTTGGTGGTCCTACACCTGTTTAGTCTTGGTACTTCCCTTATGCCCCTCCCCCCAATTGGGATGCGGGACTAGTTAGTTCAAGTCATGTGGTTTTTTTTAAGATACAATTCACAGTAGGAGTTAGTAATATGTTTGACAACAGGGTAAGATGTAGCAGGACTATATGCTAAAGGCTATGTTGTAGAGTTTGCCTTGCGGCACATTGGAATTTATGAGTTTGAAGCAAACATTGTCAAGGTTATATGTATTGGGTTTTAACAGAATGGGAAAATGATCAGATGCATAAAAGAAAACTTCTTTTAAGGAAGGGCAATAAGAACTGCAACTATGGAAATGATTATCACAGTTTCACTAGATCTCTGCATGCAAACCACCATCTCCAGTCCTCTAAGACATATTCTGGGTCTTATACGTTTGGTTTTAATTTTTTTTATAAATATAATTTTATTTTAATCATAGTGGCTTACATATCATTGACAATAATATTTTAGGTACATATTAACATAAAATCAGGAGAATTCCCATCACCAAATTGTCCTCCCTCCACCTCCTTTCCAGTCCTACCTCCCATATCCTCCTCCCTCACCCCTGAAGCTGCCAGAATAAGTGGTCCTCTCTGTGCCTAGCTTACTACTTAGTGGTCTACTCCTGTTTGGTCTTAGTACCTGCCTTATTTCCCGCTCTAGTTAGGAGGCGGGACTAGATAGGTCAAGTTATGTGGTTTTGTTTGAAGAAGAGAAAAGTGAAAAACTGGGGAAAAGATCAGATACGCTAAAAATGGGCAGATTCTTTCTGGAGGCTCTCATCCTAGGTTTGAGAGACGAAGGTGAAAAAGAAGTTGAAACACCACAGCAGTACAAAAAGAGGTGTCAATTTTTTTATAGATTGCCCATCTCCAATCTAATTGCAACAACCTGATAAATAGTGAGTTTTTATTTCGGGAATTATCTGTTTTCTGAACAATGCATAAAGTTAGATTTTTCTGAATTTTGGGTTTATATTTTCATCATCTTTTTTGCGTAGTCACCTTGATTTTGTCACAGAGGCTTTTACAAATCGGAAGCACTGGAATAGAGTTCTTGTTACAGATGAAGAGAATTTGGAGAGCATTCTTTTTATGTGCTTTCTACCTGCACTGGGGTCATTGTCTTCCTCTGTAATGGGACAATTTTGTGTCCTGATTCATGTATTGTGATGATCTGTCCCTGTCTTTTCATCGCACCTGAATAATGGGTAGATGGAAAACAATGGCACCTTCAGGGTGTGTTAGCTTTGCATGAACTGCTATACTAAACAGGCACCCAGGACAAGTTAGGACTGTTGTTAGTAGGCATTGTTATCATCATTTATGGCAGTATTCAGGATAATTATGAGACTTGTTTAGATTGTTTTTTATTATTGAAAACTGTTTTAAAATATTTCAGTACAAAACCTAACACACCCTATAAACAAAAGAGATACTACTACAGGCTTATCCCCTAGGAGACAGTTTTTTTATATCTTTATTTAAACACCTTGATTACTAACATGATTGTGGTTGGGTTTCAAGTTACATAAAGAACTTCACCAGTGCAACATTCCTATCATCTGCCTGTGCTCTAGACAGGCTTTCTAACTTCCCTCATTCATTCACATTGTTATGATAGTTCTCAATGTAGTTATTTCTCTAATTGCACTCACCACTCTTTGTGGTGAGCCACATGTCGTGGGCTGGAACTTCTAGCCCTCCTCTCTTTTGTCTCTGAAAATTATTGCAAGAATGTCTTTTATTTTTCTTAAAACCTATAGATGAGTGAGACTATTCTGAGTCTATCTCTCTCCCTTTGACTTATTTCACTCAACATAACAGATTCCATGTACATTCAATTATAGGAAAATTTCATGACTTCATCTCCCTAGGAAACATCTTAAAAAGAATATGGAGAGGATATATATACAAATTTTACTCAGAAAGGTCAATCATGGTACAGACTTTACAAAATTTACACTCTAATTAAAAGAGAAGTATTTATTTATTCATGGAATGTCTATATTTTGGTAGTACCTAATCATTTCTTGTCTGGTATTAACAGAAATTTGGCATAAGGAAAATTATTTCAGACTACTTATAAAAATATAAAAATGTCCTCAATTCTGTTGCAGTGCAGGGAATAAATAACAGTAATAGTTTAATAGTGACACCCCAATAAAACAGTCAGTTAAATAATCTTTACAAAGGTAGTCTTTTTCTCTAATAATTATGGATTGTGTCTCTTAGATGGATCTATATCTATATTTTGTTATAGTTTGAAATGTGCTTAATATTTTGATTCTACTACTTATACATTTAAAGATAAAGGGAAAACTATTTTTTTGGTTTTTTTTGTGGGGGGGGGTCACACCTAGTGATTCTCAGAGGTTACTCCTGGTTATGCACTCAGAAATTGCTCCCGGCTTGAGGGACCTTGTGGGATGCTGGGGGATTGAACTGGGTCCATCGTAGGTTAGCACTGGCAATGCAAACACCTAACTCCTCCACTTCACCACTCCAGCTCCCAATTTTTTAAGTCTTAATTATCTTTTACTTGCAAAAACAAATTGGCAATACCTTCCGTTTACATTTATTGTAAGAATTTGAATAGACTGTAAATTTGACAATTATTGGAACCATCTACTAGACAGTAGGTACCCCGGATGTTTGTGTTTACTTAAACATTCTTAGAAAAACTATATGTAGCATACATTTTGGGTCATATACACCAGGTAAATATATCTTTCTCTGTATGATAGAATTATATAAAAGTGTAGACTTTGTATACATAATATTACATTGCATGAATAGCACTACCTCTCTCTTGACATTGTGGGTAATTGATCTAGGAAAAATTATAAACTGAATTTTTCTTACAATAGCTTATAGACATTTAATAAAAACAAAGAGAATTGGGTAAGAATAATTTAAAATTTAGATTAAAAATACTTTAGCAGACCATTTCGCAATGCAATATTAAAGAAAATGACACAAAAATTTTGCTAGAAGAAACCAGTAGTACAAGTATTTAAACTAAATACTTAATACGTTTTAGCACTACTAAGAAATTTATTTTGTGCAGTGGAGTTATTTTAAAATAAGATCATAAATAAATACCACTAACCCCAAACTACACTTGAAAACCAAGAAGGTACTATTATATGAGAGATATTTTGTTCATATTTTGTCTGTCTTGACCTAAAATGAAGAATGTATCTTACTCATGTAGTTTTGATGTATATGTGGATTGCTATACACACCAAAATAATATTTTCAATAATATATGCTCTCAGACATATAGAAGTTCCTCAGTAAAATATATATGAAAACATTTCTTCCAGCCTCCCGCTATGATTCATTTATTATCAAGTTGGCCAGAGTTCTTGGGAAAAGATTATAGCAAACTTTCTCAACATCTATTCCAACAATTCCCAAAGTTATATTTCTTCTGATAACTATAATTTGAAGAAGAATATATATTTTCTGGATCACTGTATGCTCTCTTGTTATATTTCTTCCCACTGCACCCTCTACCTTGAGTATTTTTTTCAATATTAAAAGTTTCTTGTAATATTTAAAGAAAATGTATTTAAAGACTTATGGAATAAATGTGGCTTATTTTTAATTATTATCAACTGATGTGACAGACATGATACAAAGATTTTAAGAATATTCAAGTCTTCAGTTGACCCAACATAATGAAAAGATACTATAAAAATTTCACTGTGAACCTCCCATCTTATGATAATAATCATGCAAAAACATAGGTAAAATAAAAAGCTCAATAAAACCTAGGTCAGAAAGGTTTGTTGTATGCTCTTACTAGAGAATGCTTTCTGATAATACGAAAGCTAAGAAAGCTTAAATTAGGAATAATTCAGACCTAGAAATCATTTACTGAAGTACATTTAAAACTTAATTACTATTAGTACTAATAACAGAGATGATAAAGAAACATACTCAGGAGTTGGTTACAAAAATCTTTGTATGCTCCAGTTTTAGAAAGATGTCTGACATTGAATAATTATTAGAATTAAAAAATAGGGGCCCAGGAGATAGCATGGAGGTAAGGCGTTTGCCTTTCATGCAAAAGGTCATCAGTTCGAATCCTTGTGCCCCATATGGTCCCCCGTGCCTGCCAGGAGCAATTTCTGAGCATGGAGCCAGGAGTAACCCCTGAGCACTGCCGGGTGTGACCCAAAAACCAAAAAAAAAAAAAAAAGAATTAAAAAATATGCTCAATTATTTAGGAATAAATTCAGTTGCTTTTATGGTATAGATATTTTGAATCACATCAAATGGTGAGCTAATAGTATTACTTAAAAAAGAAGCAAACAGTATTTCAAGCAAAGAAGTCTGGTGTTAAAATTGAAAAATTTATGGCTTAGGATATATATTCTGACTCATATTAACTATTTTTATTAAATCCATCGTTTAAAGTATCTTAATTATGTGTAGAATCTTGAAAATATGGTACATTTATATAAGTGAAAACCAAGAAGAGAACGTTTTAATCCAAATTTATATTTATAGATAAAAGGAATTAGAGTCAGAGACATTAGAAAACTTTTTTACGATCATCAAGTGAAGTGAAAGTCAATTGAAGTGAAGGTCATAATTAAACAGAAATAATTAAATTATTATAAAATATACTGAACTCTTTAAATATTACTACATAAACATAATATGTTCCTATGCCATAATTACGCATTTCTTTCTCTATCATTATAATACATTTTATTCAAATGCATCCATGGACAAATAAAATTAAATGAACTAAATTAATAGTTGAATATTCCTCTTGCTTTTTGATGCCATTTTAGATAGCTCATTCCCTAAATGAAAATTTAAGGAAAAAACCATCTTTATCTTTAAAATAAAACAATTGTTTGAAATATGAATTCATAGAAAAATATGGTATTTCTAAACCAAATTTCCACGTCACTGAAAATATACACCTCTCAGGAGACTGTCAATGGACATATTTTTGTTAGTTTTGTATCTTCCCTATGCTTTATAGTTCGTATAAATTATTTCAACATGATCATAAGAAAAATATTTTGTAGACTCAGAAAGTAGACTTCTTTAATCCTCATAACATGATTTTTTTTATTAAATTAATTTTAGTTTCTTTTAGATCTGTCATTGAGTAGTCAGGATGTGTAAACCTTTTTATACTTGAACCTTTTCTTTTACTTTTTTTTTTTTTGTGGTTTTTGGGTCACACCCGGCAGTGCTCAGGGGTTACTCCTAGCTCCATGCTCAGAAATTGCTCCTGGCAGGCACGGGGGACCATATGGGGCACCGGGATTCGAACCGATGACCTTTTTGCATGAAAGGCAAACGCCTTACCTCCATGCTATCTTACTTTTTTAATATAATTTTTATTTTAATCATAGGACCTTCATATCATTGACAATAATATTTTAGGTACTTATTAACATAAAATCAGGGGA
>PVKC010004754.1:0-34891 GCA_004027635.1 Crocidura indochinensis
CAGTGAAAGGACAGTCACCCATAGGCAGGGGAAAAGCAGAGCGCCTGGCTGTTGTTGTTGTTGTTTTTTTATGGTGTCTGTGTGTCCAAGGAGGCTGGTCCCTGGGGACTGCTTGGTCTTGGCGTCACCTTGGTCTTGGCGGCTGGCTCGGTGTAAGAGAGGCAGAGGTTGGTCCCTGGAGACACCTTGTTCTTAGTGGATCTGTGGAAAAGAGGTGGAGAAATGCCGAGCCCAAAGTCTCTGTATGCCCAATCGTCCAGTTCAAGTGACCCCACGTGACTCGGGTGTCCTCTTACCGGGGACTGGTTGGTGTGGCATGTCGGCGGAGGAGAAGAGGCGAGGAGGGGCCAAGCGCACGGGTGCCGAGTGACCCCACGTGGCTCGGGTGTCCACTTACCGGGGACTGGTCGGTGTGGCATGTCGGAGGAGGAGAAGAGGTGGTGTCGGAGGAGGAGAAGAGGTGGGGAGGGGCCGAGCGCGGGTGCCGATGCTTTTAAGGACTTTGTGCGTCCAATTGCCTGATTCGAGTGACCCCATGTGGCTCGGGTGTCCTCTTACCGGGGACTGATCAGTGTGGCATGTCGGCGGAGAAGAGGCGGGGAGGCCACATTTAGTTTTATGAGAAAAGTCAATACTTATTTTAAAAATAGGCTGGACTAGTCTACATTCATACCAGCTGTGGACTAGAGTCTCTTTACCCACATTCATGCCAGCACTAGCTGTTCTTATGTTTTTCAATGAGCACCATTTTCTATAGCATCTGATGGCATCTCATGTTTTGATTTGCATCTCTCTGATTATCAATAATGTGGAGCATTCTTTCATGTACCTTTTGGCCATTATGTGGAGCATTTTTCATATACCTTTGGGCCATCTGTATTTCTTCTTTGAGAAAGTTTCTGTTTATATCTTCTTCCAATTGTTGGATGAAGCTAAATGTTTTTTTTTTCTTGATAAGCTCTACCAGGATTATCCTTGATGAACACAAATACTTGAACTCAACCAAACACTACCAAGTAGAATTTAACTACTCATCAAATATCATACACCATAACAAAGTAGGATTAATCCTGAATATTCAAATATGATTTAAAACATAAAAGTCAATCAACATAATAGACCATATAAAGGAAAAAACATGCTGTTATAGACATAGCTAAAGTAAAAATGTTTGAAAAAAAACTAGGAAGCATTCACAATAAAAACAAGATGGGAATGAAGGAATTTTCCTCAATATTGACAAAGCCATTTACCATAACATACAGTAATTATTGTACTCATTGGGGAAAAACTAAAGGCATTCCCTCTAAGGTCTGGCATAGATAAGATTTCACCTCTCACCATAGTATTGTATTGTATTGTATTGTATTGTATTGTATTGTATTGTATTGTGTTGTGTTGTGTTGTGTTGTGTTGTGTTGTGTTATGTTATGTTATGTTATGTTATGTTATGTTATGTTATGTTATGTTATGTTATGTTATGTTATGTTATGTTATGTTACGTTATGTTGTATTATGTTATATTATACTATGTTATTATATTATATTATGTTATTATATTATTATATCATATCATATCATATCATATCATATCGTATCGTATCGTATCATATTATATTATATTATATTATATTATATTATATTATATTATATTATATTATATTATATTATATTATATTATATTATATTATTATATTATATTATATTGTATTGAATTGTATTATATCATATCATATCATATCTTATCATATCATATCATATTATATTATATTATATTATTATGTTATATTATATTAGTATGATATTATATTATATTGTTAATATATTATTATGTTTGTATTATATGATACACATAGCATTATATTCTATTCAATACAATACTGGAAATATTTGTCACAGCAATATGACAAGAAAAATATCAATAATATCCACATACAAAAGGAAGAAGTCAAACTCACTGCAAATGATATGATACTATAGAAAATCCTAAATACATTACAAAAAAGTTTTAGAAACAATAAATTTGTATACATTTTTTAAATTTATAAAGTGGTAGGCTCGAAATTTAATATGCAAAACTCCATTGCCTTTCTATATGCAAATGAAGAAAGAGATGAGATATTATACAAACAATCCAATTTATAATTGTCTCAGATAATCAAGAATCCTGAAGTCAACTTAAATAAAACTAATTTAAATAAAGAGGTGAAAGACCTATACAAAGAAAACTACAAAATCCAGCTTCAAAATAAAAGAGGATAAAAGAAAATGGAGGGGCCGGAGTAGTAGCGCAACAGTAGGACGTTTGCCTTGAACACAGTTGACCGAGGGCAGACCGTGATCTGATCCCCCAGAGTCCCATATGGTCCCCAAGCTAGCAATGATTTCTGAGTGCAGAACCAAGAGTAATCCCTGAGTTCCACTGGGTGTGGCCTCCCAAAACAAAACTAAATAAAAAAGAAACATTATATTTGATAATGGATTGGTAGGTTTAAATTATTAAAATGGCAATAATTCCCAAAGCATTCTAGTTTTAATATAATCTTTATAAAATGCCTATGCGATTTTTCAAAGAAATAGGTCAAGCACTTTTGAAATTCATATGAAACTATGAATATCTAAAACATTCATCAGGAAAAAGAAAACAGAAGGCTTCACTTTCTCCAATGTTAACTGCATCATAAAGCAGTAAT
The DNA here is from genome assembly GCA_004027635.1 of Crocidura indochinensis. Taxonomy (NCBI): domain Eukaryota; kingdom Metazoa; phylum Chordata; class Mammalia; order Eulipotyphla; family Soricidae; genus Crocidura; species Crocidura indochinensis. Next base: position 2,694 of record PVKC010004754.1, read on the forward strand.
AATTAAAAGAGCATGGTATTAGACTACAGACAGATTTCTAAGTCTCTGAATTTAATACTTTTGAATTTCCTGAGAGTCTCTGGTATATGATCAATTAACCTTTGATATAATCTGTTATTTCTCCCTATTTAACCCTTTTTTACCTCAAAGACAGAATGCTCCCCCCACCCCAACCAGCTGCCAGCTGGCTCCCAAAGTGAAAGGACATCCCCAGCCTGCCTTGCTTTGGCCCAGAAAGAAGCTGACACCACTGCTGCTGCTGCTTTGCTCTCAGTGGCCCCTTTCCTCCCAACTCCCTTGGCTGTGTACTGTTGCTTGCTAACAAATTCAGCTTTTGAGGGCCTCTCAGCTCAAGGACATTCCCTGATCCATGGCAGCTATGAGTGATATTTTAGACTCCCAATGGTGGTGGGAACATTGCACTGGTGATGGGTGGTGTTCTTTACATGACTGAAACCCAAATACAATCACGTATGTAATAATCAAGGTGTTTTAATAAAATATAATAAAACACATTGCAAACTGGAGCTGTGCTTCAAATTTCATTCTCTCTCCAGAATATTTAAAAAGATTTAAAGGGGTTATATATATTTTCTTTGCATATTTTTTGATGTATTTCCTTAATAGCTTTAATTCTTATTCTGTATTTCCTTATGTACTATAATTTTCTTCATCCCTTTTTTGAACTTGTTTAGTAGTTAATTCTAGTAGATATGTTTCTCTTGGGTTCTGATTTAATGTTAGAACCATGCTATAGGGATTGTTTAACTTGTTATTTTGCCTCTAAATGCACCAATAGTATCATGTGACAATGTTCCTATTTGCATAGTCACAAATATTGCACAGTCACAAGAAATATTGTTGGGGTCCAGGAGATAGCATGGAGGTAAGGTGTTTGTCTTTCATGCAAAAGGTCATTGGTTTGAATCCCGGTGCCCCATATGGTCCCCCTGCCTACCAGGAGCAATTTCTGAGCATGGAGCCAGGAGTAACCCCTGAGCACTGCCGGGTGTGACCCCCCCCCCAAAAAAAAGAAATATATAGAAGTTATTATTTAATAGGAATAGACACTCATAAATTTTATATTTCAGGGGGCCTTTAACCATGAGCATTTGTAAGAGTCACTTGACTTAGACTTCAGTTGATTAGACATCTTTTGTTCATCCTTGATCCTTAGATCCCATTTTTGGATTCATCATGGTTTTCTGCACCAGCACCAAGAATCAAACTTCTACCAGGAAGTTCTTAATGCTGCCTGGCACCATATTGTTCCAGGATAGGTTCATATGACACCCTGATGACTTGGAAACAGCAACAAATTGCTTCCAGGACAGTTTTGCCTGCCTTGCCAACTAATAGTGAGATAAAAATCAGAAGATGCTTGTGACACACTGATTTCAACATAGGATATTTACAGAAACCAAGATCTCTAATTACAGAAGCCTGACTGCAATAACCACGATTGAGGAGAACTTTTCCTTGGGACCATAAAAGAAGACTTTGGGGTTAGACAATTTAGTAAGCCTGGAGCCTATAGTTGGCCTTATGGCAGAATACTTCATGGGTAGGTACACCCTATTTTAGGTCAAATGTTTTTTCTTTATATTTTCTCCAACTTTTACTGTGCTATGCATAAAACTCCCACTGTTTATTTATCTTTTAGACAGGAGCTCCCACCTTTTTCAAGAACCTTGAGACACAAATTGCTTATTTTACCTATACATCTGCATTTTTCTATAAAATGAAGAAGGAAAAAAAAGTATAGGGGCCAGGTACGAAATGGTCTCAGGTACATTGGTGGAGATCAAAGAGGAAAGAACTAACCATCCGAGCCAAAGTGAACAACAGTAGAATCAATAAACCCAAACTATAACAATCTAAACTTAAAATGGGCCTGTTTATTGTTCCAGATGAATTTCAGGAGTGTTTGATCCACCTCTTTGAATAATGTCATGAGTATCCTTAAAGGATTGCATTACATCTGACAATGCCTTGGGAAGTATTGCTATTTTAATGATATTAATCCTACAAATCCATAAGCAGTATGTGTCTCCATTTCCCTCTTTCATTTCTTGAAGTAGGGTTTTGTAGTTTCGTCTGTATAAGTACTTCACATCTTTAGTTAAGTTGAATCCAAGATATTTGAGTTTGTGGGGCACTAATGTGAACGAGATTGTATTTTTGATGTCCACTTCTTTCCTATCATTATTAGTGTATAAGAAGAACACTGATTTTTGCAGTGTAACCTGCTACATAGCTTTGAGCCTATTGTTTCTAGTAGCTTTTTGGTAGAGTCTTTAGTGTTTTATAAATGGAAACAGTGAGAGCTTGATTTCTTCCTTTCCTATCTGGATGCCCTTGATGTCTTTTTCATGTCTAATCACTATGTCAAGAATTTCCAGCACTATGTAGAAGAGGAGTGGTGAGAAAGGGCAGACTTGTCTTGTACCAGATTTTAGAAGAAAGGCTTTTTAGTTTATCTCCATCAAGAATTATATTTGCCATTGGCTTGTAGTAGATGGTCTTGACTATATTGAGAAAAGTTCCTGCCATTCCCATCTTGATGAGATTTTATATCAGGAATGGGTGTTGGACCTTATCTAATGCTTTTTCTGCATCTATTGATATGAGCATATATATTTTTTCTTTTTTGTTTTGTTATTATGGTGCACTATGTTGATTTATTTATGTGTGTTAAGCCATCCTTGCATTCCTGGAATGAATCCTATGCGGTTGTGGTGTATGACCTTCTCTATAAGGTGTTGGATCATATTTGTCAGAATTTTGTTGAGGATTTTTCTTTGCATCTGTGTTCATCATTGAACATTGGTCTGTATTTTTCTTTCTTTCTTTCTTTCTTTTTGAAACATATCTATTTGGTTTTGGTATCAAGATGATGTTAGCTTCATAAAAAATAATTGAAATTGTTCCTGATTCTTCAATTTTATGAAAGAGCCTGAAGAGGTTCCTCTTCAAAGATTTGCAAGAATTCATTAGTGAATCCATCTGGATCTGGGCTTTTGGTCTACTTAGATATGCTACTAGATCATTCTTGTTTAACCGTGGAAGATTATAAGTTTCCGAGAATTTTTCCATTTTTTTCAGTTTTCTCATTGGCTGTCACACACTGGAAATGAGGAAGCCAGGCACAGGTGCTGCACTTCACAGTTTCCTTTATCCCAACCATAGGCAGAAATCAGTCCCTGTCCTCGAGGGCGGAGACAAGCCTACCTGTGCACTGGGCCCTTAAGAGCTTTATAGTTTCTTTCTTTTTCCTTTATTCTTTTTTCCCCACAACTTACTGTGCTCAAGGCTTACTCCAGGTGGAGTCAAGGGACCATATGGAGTGCAAAAGATTCAATACAGGTCAGCTGTGTCCAAGGCAAAATCCCTGTCTAATCTATCTCAGTGGCCCTGTTTTCTATGTTTTAATGTACAAGTATACTTTTCTGTGTATGGTAATGTATCAATATTAATCACAGGTTAACAATATTATCATCTTATGTAATATTTATTCATCAGCAGACATCATGTAAATATGCTCTAAATCATCATAAAAGGATATAAACTGCTACCTGTCAGAATTTGGTGTGATTAAATTTGATTACATAACAAATGTGCTACTTGGAAATTATTTATTTATATCCAAATGTTATATATTTTTTCTACTTTATTTTTTAGCAAAATAAAAATTGAATTGATATTGTACTACCAAATGCCTTCTGACAAACAAAATTTTTCTCCCATCTGCACGTGCAATCAGAATCAATAGAATTTTGCAGATTTATAATTATGTTGCTAAACTCCATACTTTTTTATGACTGTGATAGATTATTTAATTGTGATAGCCATCCCATAAACACATTGCATTTTGTGAGGATTTTTTAGGGGAGAGTTGTGATGCACAGCCTGTGCTCAAAGTTACACCTGGCTCTGCAATCAGGAATCACTCCTGCAAGAGGCTTAGAGGTTCATGTGTGATGCCAGGGATTGAATCTAGATCAGCTGTGCGCAGCAAGTACCTTAAAAATGGTAGGGCCTCTCTGACTCTAAAAAGTGATGAATTTTTGTATCTTCTTTCCTGTGTTCTTTCTTTTCATTTTTTCTTTATATATTTATTATTTTATATTATTATAACAGCATAAATAACAAAGTTGTTCATTATACAGTTGTTTGGGGGCATTCAGGGCTCCAACACTGATCCCAGCAGCGATGTGACCTTCCCTTCATGTGTTTGTTGTTGTTTTTATTAGTCTAAGATGCATTTGCTTTGTTCCCATATAACAATAGGAATCACAATAGTGCTCTAATGATCTCTTATGCCCCTTGATGTCATGCACACACTCCAGCCCTGTTTAGGTCTAAACATTTTGAGGCAAACAGAACAGAAAGAAAGCGCTCTAGAGAAAAAGTCCCTGTCCCTTTCAAGCAATCTTATTTGAATCTTCAGGGATTAACTTCTAGTCTTTATTAAAATAAAACATTTCCTAACAATATCTCCAAGAAACATTTAACTTAGAAATCAGAATGAAAATAAAGCATCTGTATATGACTAGGGTGATAAAAATAAGCATCATTACATGTAGGTGAAGCACTTAGATAATTAGATAATATATGATACTTAACATGGAAAATTAGAATTACAAGCAGAGTCATATAAGAATATCATCTACATTTGTTCTAGGCATATATTTTAGATAGAGGGGCTTTCTCACTTCAGCTTGAGTTGCACTTAATATGCACCAAGTCTTATTCTACATACTTCACATTTAATTTCAGGTTATCTCTTAATTTCCCCTATTTTTCAGATGTGAAGAACTGAGACACAAATGGCTTACATGACTGCCAAGTGTAATAAAGACAGGAGAAGACTTGGGAAAGAAGAAGCTTGAGAGAGAATAGGGTTCTTGGGCCATGTTCTTTATAAGTCCCATAATTAAGCTGTTTTTAACATTTTTGTAAACTAGAAAATGACTTTAGTTTTTTTCTTATAGAAAGTTAGTGCCTGCACTGTTACACTTAATTTTCTTGTACATATCCTTTTAAAAAAAGTAAATAAAAGTAAATCATTGTGGTATTACCACAGCAAAAATAATGACTATTCTGTGTTTGTTTGTTTTTTTTTTGCTAATTACATAACAATCTAATAAACTGAAATAAAGGGAAGCTAATACAATCTTAGGAAACAAACTTCTCCCACTCAACAGTTTAAGAAAAGTTTAAGAAAATAGACTTTGAATCTATATAGTTTTAAAATCAATCATTGTAACAACTTTTGAAGTTCATTTCTAGGATGTATCACTGAGTGGTGGTGAGAACCACTCATAATGACCAAAACAGTAAAAATATCTTTGAGTTTTTAGGACTAATTTAGTAATGTATTCTGATTTTTAAGGCTAGTTTTGTGGTTAAATTAAAAATCTAACCAGATACTCATGGTTTCTTAGGGGCTGTATAATGAATTTATGATGCTCTCTACCTCTCAGAGCCAAATATTGTAAGAGTAGCTTCTTTCAAAACATGCTTTTTTTTTCAGAGAACAGCAGGATTTAGCTTCCTAACCAAAAGCACTACTCCAAAGATACAACAGATGTTAGTCTGTGTGCAAAGCAAACTTCAGTCCTGTTAATGTGGTCTGTGCTGAATTCTCTATAATTAGAGATTTACCCTGATGCACAGTCAAGGTCATTAGAGTGAAAGACTGTAATGCTTATAATTATTTTGCCCCTCATGTTTCTCTGCATGAAGTTCAGGGAGACAAAAGTGCACAGGAGGGAAATAAGGAATGTTCCTATTACTGCAAAAGTCTCAGTACAAGAAAGGCTGGAACAGAGACCAAGCCAGAAAAGAATCAGCTACCGTTTGGTTAGACTTCTTGACCTGGATTTGCCTAAGGATCCCCTCCCTTTCTTTTCTTCCACAATGTCTGACCTATACAGGGAAACATTAAATGACAGAATGGCAAGCAAAAAGCAAGGGGCTAGTAACCACAGCCTAATTAAATTTAGCATATTAAGAAGTGGTGAACCCACAAGCAGCCAAAAAGCAGTGCTCAAGTTAAGAATGGCCACCATCTCTAAACACAGTGGGTGTGATGAAATATGAATAATATCTGCAGAATAAAGCAGGGAAATAATGCTCCTGCAGAAGATGGAAAGCACAGAGACTCTCTCAGTAAAAGGGATGAGAAATCTAATGCTGGGGCCAGAGCAATAGCACAGCGGTAGGACATTTGCCTTGCATATGGCTGATCCAAGATGAACCACGATTCCATTCCCCCAGTTTCCCTGCCCATTTCTGAGTGCATAGCCAGGAGTATCCCTTGAGCATCACCGGATGTGGCCCACCAAAAATAAAATTTTCTTTTTTTATGGTTTTTGAGCCATAGGCCACATCTGGCAATGCTCAGGGGTTACTCCTGGTTATGCGCTCAGAAGTCGCTCCTGGTTTGGGGGACCATATGGAAAGCCAGGGGATAGAACCACGGTCCATCCTAGGCTGGCAAGGCAGACACCTTACCTCTAGCGCCACCGTGCCAGCCCCAAAATTTTTAAAAAAGAGAAATCTAATGCAGTTGTCAATGGACCAGGTGATATACACTAAGGCAGAAAGTTTCTCTAAATTGAGAAAATGTGAGTTTATGTCAGTTTCATAGAGAATAGTCAAAAATCAATTAGACAAGTTTTCACATTCTACTATCTATAATAATATAATGTCAAGGCATGATAGATTTTGGGTATGCATATTTTAGAAAAAGTGACTGTACATAATGTAGTTTAAAAAGGCCTGGGCTCAGACAATCTGTATTTAAAACTAGGCACTGTCATTCATGGCTTTGGGATGTTTGGAATAGTCCAAACTTCTCTGGTTTCATATTGGGTCTTCAGAGAGTGGAGTGTGGTGAGATTAAAGAATTCATCCATTTTAGCTAATTTTGCCTACTCCTGAAGTCTGGCACCAATCACTTGAGCAAACACTTGTATAAATTTTTCCATTACATTATAAAAGCATTATTTTAAACCTTAGTGATGTTCAAAATATTTAATAACCACAAGACCTGACTAATTTTACAGACATTGCCCATGGTATCTTCTTTGGGATGTTAAGTACACCGATAAAATATACAGTTATATATGAATGATCATAATAAATCTCTCTTTTTTTTTTTTTTAGTTTTTGGGCCACACACCTGTCAGTGCTCAAGGGTTACTACTGGTTTCTCGCTCAGAAATCGCTCCTGGGCAGGCTCAGGGGACCAGATGGGATGCCAGGATTCGAACCACAGAATATTCTGGATCGGCTGTTTGCAAAGCAAACACCCTACTGCTGTGCTATCTCTCCAGCCCCAGTAAATCTCCATTTAAATAAATTACTGCAATAATGAAAATAATGAAATTTGGGACCAGAAATATAGATGAATAGGTCAAGAATTTGCCTTATACTAAACCAATCTGAGTTTGATACCCAGGACCCTATCTAGTCCCGTGAGTCTTCAAAGATTGATCCTGAGCACCGAGTCAGGAGCAATCCCTGAGAAACAATGGATGTGCCTCCTACTCCACCAAAGAGAGGAATGCTTATTCTCTTTGTTTTATCCTTGCTATAGTGACCTTTTAGTCATTAGTATGTTTAGAAATTAACAGTTGTGTTGTTTACAAATTGTTCTTAAAATTGTGCTGCAATTTGTGTTAAGTCACATTCATGTGTAAGCCACCATCTGGACATACCCAAATCATCATTGACTCTGATTTGATTATTATTCATTGAGATTCTGTATTTTTTTCTTGTAGAATTATTCAGTCTTGTGACCTGTATCCTATTTCCTTTTACCTCTTTCCGTTTATTTATCCCTTCAGTCACTTTTTTGCCTGCAACTGACTATTCTTATTTCCTTCTCAATTTGATGTTATGATGACTTAAAAACTTATTTTTTTAATTTGGTTTTTGGGCCACACCCAGTGACGCTCAGGGGTTACTCCTGGCTATGCGCTCAGAAGTCGCCCCTGGCCTGGGGGACCATATGGGGCACAGGGGATCGAACTGCAGTCCGTCCAAGGCTAGCGCGGTAAGACAGGCACCTTACCTTCAGTGCCACCGCCTGGCCCCAAAAACTTATTTTCTTAACTAGAAAATATAATAGTCTGAGTACTGAAACTTAAATGAACATTATCAGATAATCATATCATTATGAGTCCCACAAAAACATCACTTAGTACATTTATAAAAAATAAAAATATTATTTTCAGTTACTACTAGAGTGCAATTATCAACTGACCAATATAGCTAGATATTTTGCAGGAAAGAATTGTAAAATTCCCTTTCAGTTTTCTTGCCATGTACATTTGTCAGTAATTGCCAACATACTTCTTTTATGAATATACAAAAATATATTAGGCCAACTTGTGTACATACTTAGTGAAATTGTCCCATGTATTAATAACCATAAAGGGTTTATTTTAAAATACAAATTTTTGCTTTCCTAGTTTTGGCATTAAAATTTTCCTACAAAATAAGTTGCTTTTTTCTTACACACGGGATCAACATTATATCAGACTGTTCATAGCAAAGCAAACTTTGTTTTAATCTATTTTTGTATTTATAAATATCATTATCCACTAAATAAACAATTCTTCTATCAGTTAACTAAACTGATTTTTATATATATGATTTCTGAAAAAATTCTCATCAAGTAACTTTTACCAACTCTATACATTTCATTAATCCAGTTTTCTTGTTGTATTTATGCAAATGTACATTACTAAAATGTAATAAATGAAAAGTCATTTTTTATAAACTCTATTCAAATAATAGCTCTAGAATCAAAGCAAACTATAAGGTAAATACTTAAATTGTGGTTTCAATGTATTAAAGTTTTATTCACACAAAAATAAAATTAAACTTGAAAGGCAAATACGTCTTGCATCTAATATATAATGAGGTAGCAAAGATCTGTGGTATGTAGAAATAGTAAAAGGTAGTAAAGATCTAAGAACAGATTTCTAAAGATTCTTTGAATATATTCTGTGAATCACGATCCAGGGTCATATTTTCAAAAGTAAGATAAAAGAATATTCTAAATCATAAAATCAATTGCCTTGGAATTGATGTTCACTGTCTGATCTTACTGGTTGTCTAGAACTTTCAGAATTGGTAAAGAACCACCAAAACAATTTTTTAAACTGATGGAATTAACCCTTCTCAGGGTCACCAAAAAATTTACTCTGGAATGTATTGAAATCTTCCATTTGTTTTAATAAATGCAATCATACGAAAGTCCTGGACATATTTATTTAATATTTTTTAAAGGCAAGTAGGATGTCAAGGGTATTTTCTCTGTTTCATTTCATTAACATAAATCATTCTGGGTAAGATGAAATACCCTACACGTGAACCACATTAAAGCAACTCTACCCCTTAGGAGGAAAGTGGAAGCCAGGCCAGCTCAGGACTGGCCCCAGTCCAAAATTTGAGCATGTTCACAAACAGGTGCAGACTCTTCACACTAAAGACTGCATCCATAGAAACATTAGTGTTGTCCCATCCCACTTTGCTTTGCTTTGTTTGAAATGTCTTTATTATTTTCTTGATAGATGTCATCATGCAATTATCATTTAAAAAAAGACCTTACTGTATACCAGAAAAGGAGACAGAAAATATATTTCATATGCTAAGGAGGAAAAATATGTATCCTAGTTTACTTTTGTTATCAAGACCATCCCTACCATTTCTTAAGAAATCCTTCCAGGGGGCTGGGCGGTACCTGCGCTAACCTAGGACGGACTGCAGTTAGATCCCCCGGTTCCCCATATGGTTCCCCGTGCCTGCCAGGAGCGACTTCTGAGAGAATAGCCAGGAGTAACCCCTGAGCGTCACCGGGTGTAGCCCAAAAAACAAAAACAAAAACAACAACAAAAAAAGAAATCCTTGCAATCTTGGTAAAATTTCTCTATTAGAGATGAGGTTTGAAAGGACCAGCCCATGATATGAAGCTTACCACAAAGATTGATGAGTGCAGTTAGAAAAATAACTACATTAGCAATTATCATGACAATGGTGAAAAATGAGAGAAATAGAATGCCTGTCTCGAAGACAAGCAGGGAGTAGGGGAGGAGAATGATGTGGATATTGGTGATAGGTAGCTTGCACAGGTAAAGGGGGTGTACTCTTTAAGACTGACCCCAACTACAAACATGTTTCTAATTGTGGTGCTTAAATAAATGTATTAATAAAATAAATAAATAAAATAAATTTCTCTCTTTCCCACCATTAGCAACCAGAGCTATATATTTTTCTAAGGATTAACTTGTTCAGGTATGCAATGTTTTAGTTCAAATAATGGCAATGCAGTGCATTAGAGTTTTATTAACAATGGCAAAAAGAAGCCTAATTTTCCATAAAGCTATTGAAGCTTCAAATTTAGGCATTAACTCATCTTGTCTTTTTTGTTTCACAAAACTATGTAGCCTTCAAAAATGTTTTTTCCTTTTTTATTATTTTTCTGAAAGACAGTTATAATTTTTCAAGATTGAAATAGGGTTAGTGCATGAGGAGAAAAGATAAATTGCCACTGTGGTGTCCGAGCTCTGTGTCAAACTTCTGATGTCAAAAATCTTGGTATTAATACTCTGAGTACCTATAAAAAGATGGGGTGGCTAGATCTATACTCTCATATTTCTCTATCTGACTTTGACATCATGGTCTGTAATTCATGCTATTTTCATTCCCTAATTGACTTTGTAACTTTCACTCCCAACCAAGAATGTGAATTTTTCAGGCAGTTTCTGGAAACTTGCATTTTTCTCCTCCAGTAATGAGTTTACAGTGGAGTCCACATGAGGTACATCACTCATAAAAAAGCACATCCAAATTCATGAAAGATGTCTCAGCAGGCTGAACTGAAAAATTGGTCAGGAGTTAGAACAAAATTGTGTGTGTTTATATTTGTTATCCTGCATCCCTTGACAAAGTATAGTTTGTCTTTTGTCACAAGAACTTGATCTGGGACAAGATTCCAGTAAGTTCAGATTCTATGGTAATTCCTCCACAGACTAAAAGAGAAGGCATTTTTAAGTAGCTGGTACTATATTCTAATAGAGGAAAAAATATAGTAAAGCCAGATTAGTTGATTTAAATGATGTTTTCACTTAAAAAATAAAATTGAAAAAATTGTTTTCGTAAATGTATTTAAAAACAGAACAAATGGTAGGCATTTAGCATCAATGGAATTTTAAGAATGTAATATAAAGCAATATAATACCATTCCAGAAAAATCACATCCTATATGTCCAGGTCTTAATCTTTTACACATATTCTTAGAAAATTAAAAATGTTATTCCTGGAAGACAAAAATATTTAAAAATCATTAATAATAATAAATAGAAGTACCAGAAAAGTGGGGATAGTGTAACCCAGTTTCTTTTGGTAGATCCTCTTCCTGAGATCAGAAATAATTCACTTACTGCTGGGCACACTATATCACCAAAGTAACAAAGAGTGCTTTCTTCATATTATATTTCTAAACATTTTCATGTTTGCCTGAGAATACAGTTTCACATTGTTATTAATGGAGAAAGAACATCCAACTTTGTTCTAGTCTACCATTTAATTTCTGTGTTAGTTTGATAAGCACTTTGTTCAATTCATAAAACTATTTGAGGACAAAAATATTTCAATATGTACAAAGATTTGGTGTTTGGAAAGACAATCATGTCTTCACTATTTAGCCCCAAAACAAACTCTCTATTGATGGTTTTGAAATAACTTTTTTATTAGTTTTTTATTACGTTTTGTTCCAATGAAAAATTAATCTCTAATTTATTGTACTTGTTTTTTGTTTTCTTTTAATTTGGGGTCAAACCTAGTGGTATGCAGGGCACTTCTGACTCTTCACTCCTTTTGGTGCTCAGGAAACCATATGAGATGCCAGGGATCAAAACCAGATTTGAATGTATGTAAGGCAATAATACCTGCTGTATTATCTCTCCAGCCCCCCAATTATATCACATTTGGAAAGACAACTCTAACATTCTAATACTTTTAGAACAAGAAATATAAGTCCACCACATAAAACATTGTACCTTCTAGACACACTTGTCTTCCAAAGCCATTTCCTCTGGACATCAGATTAAAGGTCAGTTTAACAAAAGACAGGCTGTCTACCATTGTGGTATTCAAGAAATGTGTATTTTTTTCTCTTTATAATCTAATGAATGATATATCATTCTTCTCTGACTTGTACATGCCTTGATATTTCAAAACTCCTTTTTTGGTTAGTTGTGATTTCAGCCTTTTTTGTTTTTCTATTTAAATAACTCAACCTATATAGACATTCTAAAATCACTAATCAGGTATTTGTGCATGTAAGCAATAAAACTGAAAGAACATTTTAGGAGAATTTTAAGCAACAAACTAAATACTTAGCTAATTTATTATTTTGATATCTATAATAACTCATGAATATTTTATTTCATCTATGATTTAATTGAAATATTGATGTACCAAAAATATTATCCGTGTAGTATTATCCTTATATTGATATGCCGTGGTACTAAGTGGGTCTATTACTCTCAAAGTCACTTTCTTTACAAATTAGAGAAAATTAATGCATATTTTAATATTTACTGTTTTATTCAAGGCTATTATGTTTTAATATACATTCAGTTGAACTCACAACTGAATGTCTTCCTAGAAATTCAGATATAAATAACAATATATTTATTTTTCTTTTATCCCTTCCCTAACATACTGATAAATAACAGCTAAGTTCTTAAAACTCAGTAAGTCCACAAGTAGATTTATCCATATGACTAATTATATTTTCATATTACAGTTAGCTCCTAATCCATAAGAATTAATGAAAAATACATATTTCATGTGTCATAAAGGATCTGATAAGTTTGGAGAATATGTGTACATATTAAAGTTGAAACAAAATATACAGTGACTAAGAATATTAGCAATTTGCTATAATTTAGAATGACAGTAATTTTACACTAAAAAATTCACTGAATGATTTAATAGTTATATCAAAGGAAACTGATCCTCTTTTCCTTTTCTATCTAGATTTTGTTTCTCTTTATTTGCCTTATGTTTCTCTCTTAATATAAGAACCACCGAGATTTGACTAGTGAGAGAATAAGACAATCTGTATAGTTCGTGTCACACATTATGTGACACATTATGTGAAATTATAACATATAATCAATTATGCAATTTTAGCTTTCACTTATTTTAATCAGAATATGAAATTCTCAAGGGTAGATATGTTAAATTATTTTATATATTATTTTTATATTGTCAATATATCACAAATTTATCTTCATGTGTTTACTAATGAGCTTTGTATATAGCTTACTAAATTGCTTTCTTCTAAACATCAAAACCCTAAAACTAATTTCTGTGTCATGCTAGAATCTGATATTATTTTTAGTACTTTGGGGAACAGAGAGACAGAGAGAGATGATGAGTCTGAGAGAAGAGAATATACTTTCTGATATGAAATCTTATAGGGGCTGAAAGAACAGGACTCCACCTTTCTAAACTTGCCTAGCCCTACCATCTATTTTCCAAAAGCCCATCTCCAAATGTTATTACAGTGGGGCTAAAGAAAAACTAGCCCAAAATAATGTGTAATGAAATATATATGTACATATATATTTTTACCCTCCTCCCAAAACATATATATTTTTCAATTTTTAGAGTATTTTAATATATCCTTTCTTTTAACAAAAGTGAAATAGTGGTTATCAAAGACAAAAGTCTGTTAGTTCTGTACTCTGAAATAAGAAGGACTTGCTTAGTTTTTCTGAGGGAAGATTAGGAAGTGGCGGCTCAGTTTTGTCTCCTTATTACTTATCTCAGTGGCTCTCAGTTTGTTAACTTGAATTCAAATTCCTCATCCTGTGGTAAGTTAGCTTGTTGGCCTGGCTCGTTGCTTATCTCAAAAGGAGTGCTGAGTGGTCACTAACACTGTGTGTGAAATTGAAATGCATTAATGTCAGGTTAACTTAAATAATTCAAAAATAATTAACTTCTCATTTCATAAGAGCCAAATCAGATGGTATCACTCCAAACTTTCTTCCCTAAAAGGTGATAAATAGAGCAGGAAATAGGTCCAGATGCTATGCCTCTTGCTTGCAGAGCATGACTAGATTCAATACTTAGTCATTCATTAAGACATATAATCCATCTTTACCTATTGAACAAATAGGTCTAGGAACAAGTTTGAAGAAACCATATTCTGGGGGACATTAAGAAATCCTTATGGTGGAGAGTTCCTTATTTTTGTTTCTGCTTCCAGATTATACTGGGAGCTCTTTCTGAAACACCCTAGAAGTTGCCATTTACTTATAAAGAATCTCCTCAAAGATCTTTATTCCTCAAGTGTGTAAGGACAACTCACACTCCAGGGGATTCTTCAACTCATTTCACTTCAAAGGGGCATTAGTAATAATCCTCCTTATTATAGTATCCAACTGGACCTTTCTGGTAAGATGATTAATAGGGAGACATTTTACCCTCCCACCATTTTTTAATCAGGTGCAATCATTTCAGCCCTTAAAAACAAATGTTCTTTCTGCAAAAAAAAAAGGGGGGGGCACAAACAAAAATGTTTTGAAAAGTAATCACTTGTTTAAAAAATGGAAATTGGGCTTCTGTGTTGTAAGGAATGTATGTGCATAATGTTGAAATTCAAGACTGGTAAATGATCTGACTACCTCAAAGTGAAGTTTTTGCCTTCCTACAGTGGCCTTTAACCCTGCCCTTTCCTCCAATCTGAGAAGAGCTGATGTTGATGGAACATATAATGGCCCCTTTCCTGTGTAGTAAAGTCAGCAATAAAGCTTAGTAATTAAGGGTACCAGGGAGGCCCAGCCCAGCAGGCCAGTGGTGTGGCGAACACTTTTAGAACTTCAAACAATATCAAAGTCACTGAGAAACTGGCCTAGTTCAGTTCTGGTTTGAATTAAGCCTCACTTCCACACGCACTTTTCAAATCCAAGCTCAAACAAGAAAGCCAAGGCCTTCTGGATTTCATTAGAGCCAATTATCTTATCTGTTTCATCTCAGGCCTGACCCTAAGGCTGGCAAACAGCTATTCAGTGCATTTGTGTGGTTGTTTGAGAAAGCCTCCAGTCAGCCAATGGCCCGAGGACCTGCTAATTAAAACACCGTTGCCCCCCTGCCTCTAGTGATTAAATATTTTCAAGCTTTTGTAAATAATTTTTCCATTCTTTGCCTCAAGCCTCAAAGGTCCAATACATGCAGTAATTTATTTAGTTTGTCAAAGAATACTGTTGGAAATAGGGTCATAATGGAACCTTTGGAAACTTTTATATGTCTTCATACTTCTAAAAGTGACAGTTTATAAACCAGCCAAATGTGTATACTGTTTCTGATGTAATTATGGCCTAATGGCCTTTCTCCTTTTGAAGTGATATAGTGTATAACAGGTTTATATTTTGTCAATAATCACATTTCCTTGAACGTCAACATGATATCTAGCATCAGAATTTAATGAGATCATTTAAGACCTAGAAATAGTATCAAGGTATAAAGTATTGTGACTGGGAATTGAGGTGTGTGTGTGTGTGTGTGTGTGTGTGTGTGTGTGTGTGTGTGTGTGTGTGTGTGTTGGGGTGGAGGAGGGCTGAGGGTGGGTCACAGTTGCAAAGTTTGCCTGTGAATATGAGGTCTGAATTTTTGCTTGCTCTTTGTAGCCAGAACTTGCTAGACAATACTGAATTCTTTGAAAGAATTACACTGGAATAACATTTGAGGGGAAAAAATAGAAAAACATTGAATTAAAAACTTTTCCCAGAACTGATTTACACAAAGTGGTTGGAGAATCTCAGAATACTTATCCTGTAATTCGATTGTGGAGTGGGGGCAGAACATGAAAAACTTTCTTTGTAGCTCAACCACATACTAATGCATGCAAAGAATTGGTTAACATCCCACAGAACACACCTCGAACCTCCTAACATGTGGACTTGACACTGATCTCATTCTCTGAGGACTGATAAGACCTCATGCACCAAAGTGTATACTACTGTGACCAGCTTCTCCTAGACCAAAACACAGCTCTTGCCCCATATCCTGGACACAACCATAACACTCACAGAACTGTGAGTCAATTTAGTTAAGTTTTATTGGTGAAAAAGAAAAAGTCAGGATTTGATTTGTTGCTGTTCCTCTTTTTTGAAGTGTTAGAAGAAAAAACGTCAACAGGCTCATTAGCTGCATTCAGTGTTCACTAACTCACCTATGAAAAAGAACTATGGGATTGAAAAGCTCTGCTTCTGTTGTTCTTAAAATGACACTTTACTCTTATCCTAAATAATAGGCTTTTAATAAAAACATCCACCAAAAGCAAACAATTAAACAATACATAAAGCACCAGGGGGCAACCTCTTAGTTTAGTTACAATCTGGAGCTTTTCCAAAGGAGACCATGTGGGTATTTTACAAGGAACAATACACTTCTCCAAAGTTATTATGGAAGAACAAAATTTTAAATTAGGCACCATAAGCCCTTCAGATTGTCCAAGGTTCTATGCTCAACTCTGAAAATGGGATGATCACGTTACATTCTGATTTCTTCAAAAGCAAGTTTAGAGAGATGTCAAACACCAAAGTAGGTTTTCAGATGGCTAAATAATGGTTACAAATAAAATTTTAAATGACAATTAAAATATTAATTTAAATTTAAAAGTGGACACTGGTAAAATAATGGATAATAATTTACTTACATTAAAGATATGTTACATTTGGTTTCTAAAATCATTAAACATATATTAATTGTTAATGTCACAAAACTAAATAGAATATATTAAAATAACTTTTGGCAAAATTCAGTTTCTAGTATTTAACTGTTTAATTTTTTTTTTTTTGGTTTTTGGGTCACACCCGGCAGTGCTCAGGGGTTACTCCTGGCTCCATGCTCAGAAATTGCTCCTGGCAGGCACAGGGGACCATATGGGGCACTGGGATTCGAACCGATGACCTTTTGCATGAAGGGCAAACGCTTTGCCTCCATGCTATCTCCCGGGTCCCTTAACTGTATAATTTTAAAGAAATTAGTATAATATAGCATGTTACTTTGTATTTCTGCCCATCCCTTTTTTCACTGGTCGTGACACTTCGTATGACTAATTATATTTATTAAAAAAAAGCCATCACTTAATAATTAATATTTTAAACAATATTTTCATTTTATGAATTCCTGAACTCTTAGGGATAGGACTTAAATACAAAAGCAAATTTATAAGATTAATATAATAACTTTAACACTTATGAATTTTTTCTGCAATAGAAAATTCCTAGGTTCAAATTGTCAATTTTTCTCTTGTCTAAGAGACTTTAAATCCATGTTAGCTCTCTGTATTTCGAAGAAGCTACATTTAATTTACTTATTCATTTATTCACCAATTTTCAAGTTGCAATGTTCATTTGTTTCTGAAATTCAATACTCTTTAGTGTCTACAGTATTGTTTTAATTTCAAGAAAGTAAGGCCAAAGTGAGAGCATGGAGGTAAAGTGTTCGCCTTGTATGCAAAAGGATAGTGGTTCGAAACCTGGTGTCCCATATGGTCTCCTGAGCCTCCCAGGAGCAATTTCTGAGCATAGAGCCAGGAGTAACCCCTAGTGCTGCCGGGTCTGACCCAAAAACCAAAACAAACAAAAAAAATTTCAAGAAAGTGTGAATCAAGGAAAATAAAAATCCTAGAAGAATTAAAATTTTATTTTCAAGAGTAAAGATAGAGCTAACTTTTCAAATCTGTGTTCTCCCTTGAACATTTATCTCACTTTCTAGTCTCTATGTTTCTTTACTCGCTTTTAAAAGCCCACGATTTATCTGAACATGCATGTACTCCCTTTATCTAACTTTATATAATAATAAAGAATAAAGATATTTAATTATTTAATAATTAAAAATTTTACATAGTATTTTCTTTATTGAGAAGGGTTTCCTAGGATTTGAGATCTATTTTTCTGATGATGTTTTTGGGATCAAACTATCCTGGTATTGAGAGATAGATGAGTTTAAAAGGCGGCTGGGATTCAAAGGTTACACAACCATCCATATATTTCCTCATTGACTTTTATAAAAAGTTGATGAACTATAATAGTAATGTTATTTTCCTGTGGCTTTATTTCCCATTTGAATACAAGTTTATATGTTTCCCGATATACATATTTATTATCTTATTAAATATAATATATAATATATTGTTATAGATTACATATTGTATTATTTATAATTAAATAAATTTACAACAACATGCTATATATCAGGGGTCCTCAAACTTTTTAAACAGGGACCCAGTTCACTGTCCCTCAGACCATTGGAGGGCCAGACTATAATAAAAACAAACATTATGAACAAATTCCTATGCACACTGCATACATCTTATTTTGATGTGAAGAAATAAAACGGGAACAAATACAATATGTGGCCCGCATGCCGTAGTTTGAGGACCACTGCTATATAGTAGAGGATATGTGGACAATCAAAACTCAGGATACTAGTGCTCATAGAAAGATGGGTAGGTTCATAATACATATCTTTTACTCTTCTATAACAATTTTTTACCCTCTTCAAATTACCAGGAACCTTTAAACATCTACACAAATGAAAATAGAGGTTGTCTGCAATTTTCATCTCTATGATTTCAAATCTGGGGGATGACATATGGAAAAATTAGTTTATCATCCAGATATTCAATGTTTAAAAGGGAACAGAAGGATTTTATGAAAAGTCTCTGCTTACTAGATACTGATGTAAACCTGTCTCATACCTCATATTTAATATCTTAAAATTTCTGTTTTTCTTCAAGGGCACAGCAATTGTGTACCTTGTCATTTTTACCCTCAAATGCACCAGCAATATAATATGACACCATTCCCTTTTGCATAGGCACTATAAAAAAGGGAAAATCATATGCACAGAAACAAGCTTTTATCTACTAGGGATAAGAAACCATACATTTTATAATACAGGGGTGGTGCCTCCCACCCTGAACATGTGTCATGTGGACCCAACTTAGATTGCATGTGCTCAGACAGCGACTGTCTAACCCCAAACCCCAGATCCCAAATGTAGAACCAACACAATTCCCTGCAACAGCACCAGAAACCAAACTCCCCTATGGGAAGTTCCTAATACCGCTCTGGCACCAACTTGCACCAGGTTTAATATGCCAACCTGACAAAGAGAAAACGACAACAACTTGATCTAAGAGCATATTGCTCTATCCCATCACCTAACGGTAAGATGAAATTAGAAGACAAGCCGTCCTTTGATCTCTGCAAAAACCAGGATCGCTAATTACAGAAGACTGACTTTGACAACCATGACTGGACAGACTTATCATGGGAGTAATAAGAAAGATCCTAGCCTAGGCTTTGGTCTAGGATTTGTACAAAAACCAAGATATCTAACTCTATAGGTAAGATTTTGACAACTGTGACTGAACAGAACTTCTGGAACTATAATGAAAGACTCCATCCTAGGCACTGTTCTAGGATCTGAGCAAAAACTAAGACCAATAATTACAGAAGACTGATTACAACAACAGTGATGGAACAGAACTTCTAGAACTGTAAAGAAAGACTCTAACCTAGCCATCGTCCTATGACCTGTGCAAATATCAAGATCTCTAGCTACAAAGGTCTGATTTTTATCATCCAAAACGGAGTGGAGAGTTTTCTGGCACCATAAAAGAACCTTGGAGTGTGAAAATGAGCCTCTATGGGGCCTGTAGTTGTTCCTATAACAGTATGCTTCCAGGGCAGAGAAACCCTTCCCCAATACTTACTGTGCCTCTGAAAAAAAGGCACAAAACATTCCCACACCAGCACTACTTCCTCCGTTTTTTTCTTTTTCTTCATTTTATTTATTTTTTCTTTTTCTTGTTTTTACATTTTCTCTATTCTTCTTTTTTTAAATAATTTTTATTTTCTTTCATTCTCCTGGTTATTATATGATAATGGTTGTTTTTTGTAGCCGGGTACTTTTTTTTTTGTAGTTACTAGGATTTTTTTGTTTTATTTATTTTTATTTTTTTCTCTTTGTTCTTTAAAATTAATGTTTATAACCTCTAGACAGAATCATTCCAGTTTTTTTTCCCAACTATCACATAATTTAATTATCTTGTTCTGCCTCATGAATTGAGGGGGAAAATGGAAATTACCAAGACTGAACAGTCATATGAACATTAAGTGGAAATAAAAAATGATCAGACTTAAACACCAAACCCAAAGTCAATGACAACAGAATTGATACCTGATCTACAATGAGCTATACACAGAGGGGGACAAAGTAGGAAGATATGGGATGCATGCAGGAGCAGGGGTGGATCGAGGTCAACACTGGTGGTGGGAATGGTCATGATTCATTGTCACTATAGACCTTAAATATTACTGTGAAAAATTTATGATTCACTTTGGTCACAATAAAAAATATTAAACAATAAAAATTGTGAAGATTAAAATAATTCTCTTTTTTATTGTTGTTGAATAGAAGTTTCCCAAGATGATTCCTTTATCTTAAAACCTTAATAAGTAAATTCTCATTAGTAATCATCTATCTAGTTCACAAAAAGGACAATATAACTTTTTTTTAATTCTTGATATCTCTAAAGCTAGAGAAACTTCAAATGTAAAAATCATAGAACTCAAAGAGGATTAATGCATTTTAAGAAAATATATCTAAGACCAAAAAACTCTTTAAATTGGATTCATTAATAATGTTCAATGACACTGAGAAAAAGTGAATTTTCTTTTAATTGATTTTACCAGTTACTTGAGCATAATCTTAAAATACTCGTTAAACTGTAAATATAAAATTGGAAGGAGTGACAACATAGTTTTTCAAGCTATAATCATCTACTAAAAATTATCTAGACAATTATATTATGACTGAATGAGATATCAGTTGATTAATTGATCCAAGCTGCTTGACAGTCAATTCTTCCATTTCTTTCTAAGTAAACATTTACAGTAATAGTTTATGAAATAAACTATATAAATAATGTATAGTTTATATATTATTATATAAAATAGTTCATTTCCTGGGGGAGAGGCAGTTTTTAAGATAAGAGATTTGTAATTTATTGCCTATTTTCAAAATAAATACTATTGGTCAAGCAGATTATTTTGTTTTTATGTTTTGTTTTGCTTTTCCCTTTGTGAGGATTGATAAGGAAAAATTGGTAGTGGAAAAACTATCCTGTTAATTTACCCTTATAATTTAGTAAGTTGTAATTAATACATAGATTCTTAGACCTGTGACAGTGATATTGTTATAAGAAGAGGAGATTGTTTATAAATGATATAACTTTAAAAAATACAGGGGCTGACGTGATTATGCAGTGGTAGATAGTTTGCCTTGCACATGGCTGACCCAGGATGGTCCTCAGTTAGATCCCTGGTTCCCATATGATCCCCCAAGCCAGAAGTGATACCTGAGCGCATAGCCAGAAGTAACTCCTGAGCATCACTGGTTGAGGCCCAAACACCAAATAAATAAATAAATAAAAATAAATTACAGCATTTGAACTATTTAAAATATCTACTTTAATGTGGATCTGGCATTTTCAGTTTTATTTGGCCTGCTTCTCCCTATTAGAAAAAGAAAGTAAAAAAAATTTGGCATCTACCTTGGAAATTTAACATCTTCAAAAAAAGAAAGAAAAAGGATAAAGAAAGAATGAAAGAAAGAAAGAAGGAAGGAAGGAAGGAAAAAGGAAAGAAAGAGAAAGAAAGGGGCCTGGGAGATAGCATGGAGGTAAGGCGTTTGCCTTTCATGCAAAAGGTCATCGGTTCGAATCCCGGTGCCCCATATGGTCCCCCGTGCCTGCCAGGAGCAATTTCTGAGCATGGAGCCAGGAGTAACCCCTGAGCACTGCCGAGTGTGACCCAAAAACCAAAAAAATAAAAAAAGAAAGGAGAAAGAGAGGAAGAAAGAAAGAAAGAAAAGAAAGAAAAAAAAGAAAGGAGAAAAAAGAGGAAGAAAGAAAGGAAAGAAAGAAAGAAAAAGAAAAAAGAGGAAAGGAAGGATGGAAAAAAGAAAAAGCAAGAAGACAAAAGAAGAAAAACAGTAAGAAGAGAAAGAAGGGATGACAAAGAAAAGGAGTGATAGAGAAAAAGAAAGAGAAAAGAGGATGGGGGTCCGGGAGATAGCGTTTGGCTTTCATGCAAAAGGTCATTGGTTCGAATCCCGGTGCCCCATATGGTCCCCCGTGCCTGCCAGGAGCAATTTCTGAACATGGAGCCAGGAGTAACCCCTGAGCACTGCCGGGTGTGACCCACCCACCCCCCCAAAAAAAAAGAAAAAAATATATAAAAAGAAAGAGAAAAAGACCAGAAATCTCCACTCTATTCGGACTTGCATTTAAGGCTACTACTGTCCACTGGTTTAATTCAGTGCCTGCAAGGGGGGGCACAATTACCTACTTTGGTAAAGCTCATATAATTCACTTTTCAAAATCAAGGGGTTTAATATACTTCTTGGAATTTTTACCTGAGCTCTTTGCTGCCTAAGAATATCATATCCTTTGATGCTCAGTTCAAAAATGAAGTTTGCAATTCTTGCAAGAAAGACAGGTGTGCCTAAGATCAATTTACTCACAGGGTCAGAGAGCAGAAATTCTAAGGGTATCGAGAGACACGCACCTACAGAAATTGTAATTTTTTGATGAAAATTGGTACAATATGTTACACAGATGAAAGCAGAAAAAATGGTCTTAAACTATACTTATTTTTTGAAACCAAAGAGCAGATAGAACAGACAGCTTTCTCAAGTGGATTCCTAAGGATATTTTTATTCCTTCTTTGATAAACTTCTTGAAACCTTTCTACAGACTGAATATAAAGAAGAATATAATGACAATGGATAAAACTGCAGATTACATCAGTGGTAAATCCATATGCATTACTCTTCGTCACAACAAAACATCAATAGATGAAAATCATTACTTCTTTGTTTCCAAGATTGATTGACAAGTTTGGGTTGTAAGACCACATCTTCTTTATTAGCTAAGTCTTTCAGAAAGAGAAAATGTGGGCTTGATTTGTGAGCTATGATAAATGGTCTGGGAAAGATGGCAGTAGGGCCTATTTGATATGTACAGTATTTCATACTGGCAAATTGTTTCAAGAAATTCCACCCTCTTTCCCAAAATGTCTTCAACATCCTTGGGAAAAATACATGCTATCATGAGCATAATATATTTACTTGTCACTTACAATTGAGAATCCCTTTCAAGACTGAAAGCATCAGAATCAGCTCTTCTAAGCCAAAATAGGACCTTAAATCATTATGCTCTATTGACAATGATTTTTAGATGACAACAATTTTTTCCTAATTTCAAAATTAAATCTAATGATTTATGTATCCCTCTATGTTTCAGTACATTTAATTTGCCTTTTCTCAATATTAATCACAATCAACTTCGAAAAACACTAAGTGTAAGTTTAAGAAGAAATATATCTTCTATCCACGAAGGCAAAAAATATTACCCATGAGTTTTCTTTAAATAGTTTTCTTTAAAAAATATTACAGGATTTCATCATATAATTTCTCTTAGTATTTATTATGAGTAAAACACATAAGGAAAAGGAGTGGCTCAGCATTCTTTGAGAGAGGTTTTGAATATTTAAGCAATGAAGCCAGAGAGATAGTATAGGGGAAAGCAATTGTCTTGCTCAAGGTCAACTTGAGTTCCATTCTTAGAACCACGTAAGGGCCCTGAGCCCTATCAAAAGTGATCCTTGAAGGCAGAGTCAGGATTAATTTCTGAGTACCATAGGGTATGAATCCAAAACAAAAAAGCATGAAAATATGGGAGTTAATTTTTAGATCTAGCATTGTTTGCAAGTTACACATCCAAATTAAATGTTTAGACTAAAATACATTTTACAATAATTTCTCCATATAGCTTTATTTTATCACTATTAACTCTTGAGTTTTAGCTTGTAACTTGGAGACAAAGAAGCATTTTCTCCACAATCACTGCCACTAAATCCTAGAGCAGAAAAGACATTTTGTTCTACAAGAATCAATAGGCATCCAGTCTTGCTCTATCTCTCAGGATCATGTACTATGTACCATGAAAAGAAATCTATATAATCATAAAAGAAATGCCATTCATTCTCTCGCTCATTTGTTCTTTCATTCAATATAAATGGGTATAATTTGAAGAACTATCAATTTCTTACTTCTACTTGACAACTACTACTCATTGTTTTAATACTCAAGAATATTTTTACACCAAATTTAATTAGAAGCATGATAAAAATAATGTCTCTTGATCACTATAAACAAAATGTGTAAATAGCTATATTCAAATAACCACAATAGCATTTGCATAAGTAAAAGAATCAAACTTTAGAAAAAAATCACGAGTTCAATGCTCATTGCAGGCATTATGAGAAGTACCGAATGAGATTCTGAAGTGATTATAATAATAAATTGCACTAGAGACACTCAGCAAACTACTTATAGAATATAGAAAAATCATTGGACACTGTAGCACAAGATGAATAAAGGAGTTCTTATAAATCATGTCAGAAAGGATCAAGAAATAGGTTTCATGTTGCTCTGTCCTTATGTCTTCTGCTAGTTTGACATAATATGAGGGATTTGTAATGCTTTAAAAATTGTGTTCTTTATTCCCATTGCTTTTCTTTGACTTTGTAACTAACTCACTGGCACATTCATCTGTCATGGAATAGTAATATTCTTTACTTCTTAGTTGGGGGGAAGAGTTTACTTTCTGATAAAATTTCTATGTGTTTGATCAGTTCTTAGCCTGCTAAGTTGTGAACTGCAGCAAAGATTAGCAATGTGACTTGCATAAAACATAGAGTCTTGTGGCCAATAAACTCTTCACATTATGACTTCTCAACTGGTAGTCTTGTGGCTCATTGAAGATTTATCTGCAATTTTCAGAAAGCTTTTTATCCAAGAACTAGCTCAATAATAATTGCCATAATTATTTGCAAAACTAGAAACCTTAATAACTTTTAGTTAAGCATAAAACATACATAATAATTCTTAATATGATAAAATAGTGAAAATATTATAATGCTGTCATTTAAGAACTAAACAGTAATAATAGCAAAGAAGATAAATGGCTATCTAAAGGGTCTATAACTTTGAAATTATTATTAAATTGTTTGCCAAACATGAAAAAGTTTTACCAGCAGGTAAGTTTTTGCCATAGAAAAAAATGAAAAATAGAAAACACAAGTCAGTATAGGCATGATACATTTTGATTGGCTAAAATAACAGCCATCTTATCTCCCAATATAAATGCTTTTTCACAGAGTAATCCTATCCCTCCAAAGATAGTATCAGAAGGCATAAACAATTATAAGTTGGGAAAAAATATTAAGCAGCATTTACATTCCCATTTCCTAAATATCCTTCACCTATACTCAGATGCCAGAAAGACGTTTAGTTTCAATATTGAGAAACAAAAGCATATGCTTATCAAATAACACTACATAATAATTCCTGGGGTGTCTATCTCATTAAATTACCAAACTGGGAATTTATACATCTATATGGTTGGGCAAGCTTTTGCTGAAAAGAGAGTATGAAGCATGATCTTCCAAAAATCCCACACTGGTTTTCTGTTATATAGCAGAACATGATTCTTTAAAGACTCTATGCTTTCTTTTTTCTGGGAACTACAGGTTCCCACTCACCACTGTAAAAACTTACACATCGAGACCAGCGCTATAGCACAGCGGGGGTGGTATTTGTCTTGAACAAGACTGACCCAGGTTCAATACCCAACATTTTATAGGTCCTGAGTATTGCTAGAAATGACACCTGAGTACAGAGCCAGGAGTAATCCCTGAGCACTGCCAGTAGTAGCCCTAACCCCCCAAAATACTTTTACAAATTATTAGAAGATGAACTTATTTTAGTGTATGAGAGGGGAGATACACGCACAGGCCTGTGGAGATTACTCCTAGTGCTATTCAGGGGACAAAATATGTTGTCAGGTCTAGGACTTGGGCCTTAACCTGTTTTCTGGTCCAAATATTGATTGAATATACTTAAAGAAACTCCTTATGAAACACTTCAAGAATAGTTCATCATTTTATCTTTCTTAGGAATAATCATCTCTTCTCTAGTATAATAATTAGTATCACTTCTATTCAAATTTGTAAGAACAAGTCTGAATCTTCAGTGCTTTTCACAGTCCCTGGTCTATAATTAGTTTTCGGTGAATATTTTTGAAAGAATTACTTACATTGTTGATCTTTCCTTAATAATGTCATGGGTACTTCTGGGCAAATGTAACAAATAATTAGAAGACATGGAATAGATCAACATGAGCAGAACTACTATGCTTTATATCTAGTTGTCAAATAACTAATAATATTAAACATCACAATATTGCCGTCTAGTCTTCCCTAATTAATCTCAGATATAATAACTGCATTGTGAGGCTTAGAAAAATTCTCTAGTAGAAAATGCCACACTTTAGTCATAGAAGAAAAATTTAATTTTTGAGGACATTCGATCACTTTCAAAAGCACTTGGTTCACAGTTCATTTCAATTTTAATTTATTTTTTTTTGAAGGGCCACATCTGTTAGTGCTCAGGGATCGCTCTTGACATGAAGGATCATATGGGATGCCAGAAATCAAGCTTTAACTAGCAGCTAGTAAGACAACTGCCCTACTCACTGTACGATAGTAGGTATCATGCATACTATAGTGGTTAATATAGTAATACAAATAATATCATTGTATTATATCTCTAGCTCTGCCATTTCAATTTTAAAAGAAAAATAACTTATATTTTGGTGTTCAGTTTTGTTTAGTTGAAAACAAAATAAAAAAGCTCCATAATAAGAAATTTTAGATTAGAATTTTATGCTTAATAAAACTGTAATCTGTGCTTCTTTTTTTGCATAGGCACAGTAAACATTGGGGAGATTAGATAGGGAATTCTCTTGGCCTAAGATATACAGGGTTTTTTTTTCTGCCCTTGAAGTATACTTTCATGTACACAACTCCAGGTTCCATATCTGTACATTTACTCTCCCCTAGATCCTTTTATGTTGTTTGAAAACAATAACTTATATTTACTATTTTACCATTTTTTGTGTGGTTTTTGGGTCACACCCGGCAGTGCTCAGGGGTTACTCCTGGCTCCATGCTCAGAAATTGCTCCTGGCAGGCACGGGGGACCATATGGGGCACCGGGATTCGAACCGATGACCTTTTTGCATGAAAGGCAAACGCCTTACCTCCATGCTATCCCCCGGGCCCCTATTTTACCATTTTAAATGAAATTATTTGTTATTTAAAAAATATCCCAACTACTAGTCACTTCACTGCTATAAATGCACAATTCATTTTATGTAGATAATTAATACCACAATAGCATATCAATAAAAATAATGCTTTTCTATTGAAGATATGATCATACTCTATATAGTAAGGTTGAGAACTCACAGTGCATTTCAGGCAGGGTTCAAGTTGGGAAACTGATGAAGATATTTATTCTCATGTCACATTAGTCTGTATTTCTATTAATTTTTACTGTTAGTAAACAGCAAATAATTGCTAAATTAAACATCAAATAATTTCCGAATACAATTTTTTAGTTGTAATAACTGTTACCAAAATACCTTCAAAGATGTTAGGGAAGAGAAGGAACCACTATTACAATGATAGTTGAAATGGTCGCTGTGGACAAGAAGTCGGTGCTGAAAGTATTTAGATATATATGATACTGCTTCAGTAAGAATACTGCAATCAAGGTGTCTAAAAGAGAGAGAGAGAGAGAGAGAGAGAGAGAGAGAGAGAGAGAGAGAGAGAGGAAAAATGTCTGAATGTCTGTCCTGGAGGCAGGTATGGGGGGAAGGTTAAGAGAGAAACTAAGGACATTGGGAAATGTCTAGTTTCTAAATGACTAGGGGAAAGTGCACTGGTGAAATGAAGTTGTTGGATATTATATGATTAAAGCTCAATCAAGAACAACTTTGTAACTGTGTTATTATCTCAAAATGATTCAATTTTAAAATTCATTTTAAAAAATCTTCAAAAAACCCAATTCTTAGAGATGAAAACTTATTTTAGTTCTTTTTCTAGAAATAGTACATATATACATATATATCATAAGTGTATATATTTTCCAATGTTCAAGTCTAGAACACAAGTACAATTTTCATTAGACTTTCATACACACACACACACACACATATATATATATATATATGTGTGTGTGTGTGTGTATATACATTTTTCCAATGTTATATATATATATATGTGTGTGTGTGTGTGTGTATACATTTTTCCAATGTTCAAGTCTAGAACACAAGTACGATTTTCATTAGTATTATCACAGGTAGTATTTTAACTAGTATCTTTTCATTAGTATTATGAAATCTAAACCCAATACATTTATTTCCAATGTATTTTCTTAAATTCAATAATTTTCAATTATATCCTTGAACTATTTTCAAAGGAGAAATAGCCTTCAAACAAAAAATTGAATTATGTTTTATGCAGAGTAGTATAAGCCTATGCATATTATATGTAGTCATACATTTCTGCTTCAAATAAATAATTACAGGATTTTTCCCTTAAAATTTTGTAAAGGATAACACTTTCTTTATTTTGTTTTTTTTTTTTTTGGTCACACCTGGTGGTGCTCAGGGGTTACTTCTATATCTGTGCTCAGAAATAGTTCCTGGCAGGCTTGAGGGACTATCTGGGATGCCAGGATTAACCACCATCCACCCTGGATTGACAGTGTACAAAGCAAAAGCTCTACCACTGTGTTTTTTCTCCGGTTCCAATGATTGCACATTTTTTATATATAAAAATTTTTATTTTGACCAAAGTGAATTACAAATCATTCACAGTAAAATTTTATGTATACAGTGACATTGAATCCGAGACATTCCCACCACCAATGTTGTCCTCTCTCTCCCCCCACCTGCATTCCCAGCATGCATCCCTTATCCTCCTCCTTTGCTCCCCGGGCTGCTAGTATAAGTGGTTCCCTCTGTCTAGCTTTTTGTAGATTATGTATTAATCCTGTTGTTGTTGGCTCTGGATTTGATACCTAAGTCTGATCATTTTTTATTTCTACTCAATGTTCCTATGACTGTTTGGTCTTGATACCCTCCATTATTTCCCCTCATTTTGTGAGGCAGAACAAGATGGTTCAAGTTATGTGGTTCTGTTTGAAGGACAGAAGAAAAAAAAGGAGGGGGGGCAAAAATCAAACATGCAAAATACGGGAGGAGTTCTTCTAGAGGCTATAAATATCTGTGTAAGAAAAGGAAGGGAAAAAGGAAGAAAAACATAACAACAATACTAAAAAAAAATCAAACAAAAAACCCAAAAAGCACCACAGCAATAAAGACAACAACCAAACAATAATCCCAGCCCCCAAATAAAAATAAAACAGTGCACAAAAAGATAAATCAAAACAAAGCAAAAAAAACACAACAAAAAAACAACAATAATAACCAAGATCTCTAATTCCAGAGGTCTGACTGTGACACCTGCTATTGAGTAGAACTTCTGGAAACATAATGAAAGACTCTATTCTAGGCTTTGACCTAGGATCGATGCAAAAACAAATACCACCAACTACAGAAGACCGATTAAAACAACAGTGATGGAACAGAACTTCTAGAACCGTAAGAAAAGTCTCGATCCTAGGCTCCATCCTATAACCTGTGTAAATACCAAGACCTCTAGTTACAGAGGCCTGATCTCATCATCCATAACTGAGCAGATAGTTTCCAGACACCACAAAAGGACCTAGGGGAGAGTAAATGAACAGATACAGAACCAGGAGATATGCACATGAGAGTATACTTCAAGGATGGAGAAAACCTGTATCTCTTAGGCCAAGCGAATTCCCTTTCTAATCTCCCCAATATTTACTTTGCCTATGCAAAAAAAAAGTACAAACTGATAACACAAACAGATAATCTAAAATTTCTTCTTATGGAGCTTTTTGATTTTGTTTGCAACTAAACAAAACTGCACACCAAAAGCAACCGATTACAATAGATAGAAGTCTGTAATTCAGGTCCATATTATGCACACAGGTATTTCTACTTAAAACAGAGAAGTTTCTGGGTTGACATTAAAAAAAAAAAACTTTAAACCCAGAGAATATGTCTTAAAAAGAAACTTACATATAACCTCAAATTTTAATTTGTTCTATTTTTTAATTAACTGAAATTAAGTAAGAAATCTTGCTTAGAGATTCTTAGAGAAAACCAGTCTAGTACATACAAAATATATGTAAATTCCACTTACAATATCTGCGTTATTTTGTGGAGCAATTGAAAAAAACCAATTATGCAATTAGTTGATGTTTTAGCACGAGAGGGAAAAAATACACAGATTATGAGAGGGAAGCAGCATTTATCATGAAATGGGATTACTCAGGCATGAGCCAGCTCTTCCTAACTAGAAACATCCCCTCTTATTCTCTACAAAAGTGACTCTAGAGTCCATTGAAGCCTGGAGCATCCTTCCTGGCTGGGAACTGTATAACTCAGAATGTTTAAAATGCTAAAATTTATTTGCATTGAAGTCATTGATAGGCAGAATTTTTCAGGACTACTTAATAATATTTTTATTATTTTATAGGAAGGAAAAGCATGCCCCAGCCATTTACTAATAAATTTATACAGTTATACCTCAATTTTCATAGACCTTAATTTGCTTAAAAATATGCCATTGGCTTGACAGGAGTATCCAAATATCCTAAAACAAAACCCCCTTTTATTGAAGTTTGAAGAAATGACCCTTGGAATCTTTTTACCTTAATTAAAATTAATTAATTTATCTTTCACAGCTTTGCTCTTTGAAGGGTTTGAAACAGTCACTTTCAGAGAAGGAAGTACCAACCTGAATGCTTCAAGATATTCAATATCTCCTATGGGGGGGTCAAGGCCACCTGTCCAGGCAATATTTATATTGTATCCCTCTCCCGGGCCTGTTCCAACCTAGGAAGAGAAAAACAAACACATAGCAGTGATATTGGAGAGCACAGGGAAGAAGGGATGAGGAGAACAAAACAAGCATATGTGAACTCTTGAAATAAACATCAAAAAATATGTCAGGAGAGCCCACCCTTCCCTGCTGACCAGCTCTCTCTCTTATACACTTGTTCTGCACTATTCTCCAGTCCCAGGGGGCAATTCAGTAATCTCGTGTAATTTAAAACACCAGCAAAGGACAAGAAAATTAGGGGTAATCATACCATGCAATTACCTGAAAGATACAAATATAAGTGGGACTCTAAAGAAATAAACCGAACCTCATTTGGGGCTCCACTGCCAGGGAAAAAGTTTCCTTCATCATAGCGATGGAGAGAAATATACAGGATGCTGGGGTCAGCATAAAAGGCCTGCTGTGTACCGTTTCCATGGTGAACATCCTAAAGGGAAAAGAAAGCAGATGACAAGTACAGTCGTGTCTAAGGGTAGTGGGGAGGCAACTTCTGATTTCGGGTCCCCTATTACTAATCCACCCTCATTTTGATTTTCTGTCTTCTCACTAGGTCCCTCTCCTGCTCAACTCACACACACACACACACACACACACACACACACACACACACACACACACACACACACACACACACACACACACACACACCACCCTGCCCTTTACTTCCTGAACTTTCAGGCAAATTACCCTTTAATGCACTCATTTTTTAAACTGGCTTCTAAAAATCAGGAAACCACAGCGAGCATGCCCTGGAGACTCCAGATGAACAGTCATTGAGAAAGCCCAGTCCTTTGGTACAATTAGATATTTATACACCGGCTCTTTGTACTCTTTGCTTCAGTGATGGAATCTCGCATCCTGTTTTATGGAAGAATTTTATGACTTATTAACTGCCAACAGTTCATAACCCCTCTGGCTTAATTAACTAGCCTCATTGGCCTCTGAAGAAAGATGAATGTTTAAACTACAAACTAGTATGTTGTAGAAGGATCAACGGTTTACAGCATTTTCACAATTCATGACAGAACTCTAAACATACGTGTATGCCTTGATTTGCCAAGTCCAACCATGAAGGTCAAAGGCTTTGCAACCAGCTGAATAAATTGGTTTGTTTGAAGCATTCAGTTCAGTTTTCATTCTCTCAGTAGTTAGAATCACTTCAAAAGAGATGCCAGATGCCAA